>JAGKTI010026009.1:0-13753 GCA_018397915.1 Birgus latro | reverse complement strand
AAACTGTGTGTGTGTGTGTGTGTGTGTGTGTGTGTGTGTGTGTGTGTGTGTGTGTTATACGAGTAGAACACAAAGTAAAGTTTAATCATTTTCTTTTTCTCCCGACTACACGTCCTCTCTTTTTGCCTCTACCATAATCCTCTTTCTCTCTCTCCCTAAAACTCTCTCTCTCTCTCTCCCTAAAACTCTCTCTCTCATTCTTTCTCTATCACTCCTCTTTCTCTCCCCACCACGCCTTTCTTTCTCTAACTCTCTCTCTCCCTGCCAAACATCCACTGTTCCTCTACCAAGTACACTTCTCTCTTCCTTCGTCACACCTCCCTCTCTCTGCTAACCACACTTGCTTTCTTTCTCTCCCTTCCACACTTCTTCTCATTCTCTGTCACTCTTTCTTCATTACCACATCTCCTTTCTTTTTCTCCTTACCACGTCCCCTTCCTTTCCTTCTTGATCATGCCTCTCTCGCTTGACTCCCATCTCTGCCTACACCCTCTCCCCTTCTCGCCTAGCTCCCCTCCCTATCCCCCTCGTCTCCCCCTCCATGACCCCTTCCCTCTTCTCTTAATTGCCACACCTTCTTCTAACCTCCTTCCCTTCCTCCCCAGCCCTCTCCACTCCCCACGTTCATCCTACGCCTCTCTACTTCACCTTCTTTTCCTTCTACCCTCCTCCTTCCCATGTACTTCTCCTCTGGCCCTCTTCCTCTAACACCTTCCTTTTCCTCCTTTACGAACCACACTTTCTTTCCCCTCTCCCTTCTTCCATTCTATGTCCTCTTTTCTTCTCCCTTCCCTACCTCTCTCTTACTACTTCCTACCTACCACACCCCGTCTACCCTCCTCCCTCTGGCCGTCTCTCTCTCCTTTCACCCTGCATACCTTATTTAACACATATCACTCTCTTTATACCTTACATATCTCCCTCTACCATTCTTCCTCGAACCATTCCTCTCAGCTTTCCCTCCCCTCCCTCCTACACCTCCCTCCCATTCCCACTACCTACCACACCACACATCTCTTTACCTTCCATTTCCTCCTCCTCACCTACCTCTCTCATCTCTCCTTTCCCGAGTCCTCCTCTATTCCAATCCCCCTTTCCTCTTCTCGAATACCCTCCCTCCAACACCTACTTCCTTCACTTCCCCCACCTCTCCATCCCCCTCTCCTCTCCAACGCCTTCTACCGCCACCTCTCCCTCTTCCCCATCCGGCACCCTCTTCATCTTTCTCTACCCTCCCTCCCTCCAACATCTACCTCCTTCTCTCCCTCTACTCCCCTTCCCCTCACCCCATCCACCATTGTTCTCCCTCTCACACCCGACCCTCGCTATTTTATCACCTTTTTCATGGCCATTTATTTTCCCCTCATCACCATCAGCCGAGGAGCCCAGTCGGAAAAAAAAAATGAGAGAAAAAAAAGTACTGAGGAGGCACAGGAAGTGGGACATAAAAACTGGCCTGGCCTAGATCAGAATACCTCGGTGATATTTTTGGAGACATCGACAAAAAATTACGATTTGCATCAAGTTATAGCAAACTTTCTCATATATCAAAACAAAGCTACTGTCATCAACTGCAAAAGTATATACTCCATTACCCTCTTTTGGTCATACCACTCTAGTATTTTGTTCCAGCTATGACCAATCGAATTCAATTATCCGGCAGTGAGTATAGGGGAACGGGAGTGCTAATTGCCTCATTTCGAAACTAGTACATTTTGCACACCTCAGTACATTTACAGAAGACCCAGTCAGCAACTGGAAACATCAGAGGAGAGAAGGTACAGTACATCAGTTTTTATCTCATATAATACTAAGTGCTTCGTGGCAGTAAATCGACTTTCCACTTAGCTTAACCTAAATTTACTGAATATAAATCTATGCTAGCTTGAGTCACTTAAATTAACCAGGGGAGCGTCAGTCGTTTAAACACACCCCAACCAGTCCAGAGATGCACCACCAGTGAGGTCGTACTGCAATATTAGATCTGTCATGTGAATATCATGGTTGGAGCATCCAGATATAAAATATATAATGAATATACAGTATACATATCACAAAAAATACAAATATAACAGAACACAAACAAATGCGTTTGAATTTTCAGAATGTAGACCTCTGTCGTCCTACAGCAGCCCCCCCCCTCTCTCTCTGGGGGTTGGGGGAGTGAGACCTGAGTGGGGAAACATTAACTGCTCCTCGCCCTCCCCCTCTCCTTCCCCTAATCCTGTGTAAATAAAGACATACAGTTGTATGAAAACAATATTTTTATGCAGTTTAGTTGTGGTTTTTGGAGCCTCCAGCAATTACAGTGAACACTATAACTGAATACTGCAGCTGTCCCTACTACGAGACAGAATAGTTACAATCTTATCAGTTGCTGTGTTGACTCACTGTGTGAAGTAAAATTATCTAAAGTTAGCCCTAGATGGAATAGCCGACACAACAGGAGTTGTTCCGACCATTATGAGAGTTAACTGATCTCACCAAAAACTCCCTACGTTTCATTATAAATACATCTACTCACCCCACCTTGAAAGAAATAGCCCAAACGCGTTGTATTAATGAAGGCATGGTATTAGAGCACAATCACTGATATGTGAAGTGCCTTTTACTCAGGGGAAGGCTGCTGGACTTCAGGAAACGGACTGACTGCTCCTGAATCGTCTTGAATTAATTACATTAACACTCAGCGTAGACCAGTAGGGTTTATCTCTACTGAGTATAATGTCAGGAGTTAACTAGAGTAAGTGCCTAACTTCTCCCATTGCAGTGTGTGTTATAGAGATTGCTTTTAACTACGAATCTTCTGTTTACTGAATAAAAACTTCTGGAGTTATGGAACCGAAGTAAATTATTATCGTAGAGAAAGGATTTTCAAAAATCAAGAGACAAAGTGAACCTGCTTAGTAAGAAACCCAGGTCTGGGTGAGTTAACGATTATTCTGGGCATCTCGTCCTCCCTACATTATTTTGTACCTGGTATGTTAACCCCTTCAGAAGTGGAACGTCATCCATATTCTATTCTTGCCGCCTCTAGACGGTTATGTTCAGTTTAAGAGAGCCCCCTGGGACAAGTTAATGAAAGCTACGCTACATACCTAACTCCTTCGGCTTGAAAAGCCTGTCCTACAACGAGCAAACTGGATTCTGTTCGATGTTATATTATTCTCTTCTATATTTTATTATTGTGTCGACCTTCATCGACACAATAATATAATATAGAAGAGAAGACAGTACTGTAAATGGCTGAAATATGCAAAATGCTGTACTTCGCGAAGGACGAGGTACTAGAAACCAGCATCCTAAGCTGAGGGTAATAGAGGCCAGGTATAGCATGAGGCGGTGTACTGGGAGAGGGAACAATTAGGTCATTAGCCGCGGCCTCTCACACATAATACCGTCAGGAAGCACCATTTCGCACCACCCTATTCACCAGCACGGCCCCCACACTCATGCACGAACCACATTTACTCTCTCTCTCTCTCTCTCTCTCTCTCTCTCTCTCTCTATTTCGCAAACCCAGGCGAGGTTTGGCAATGTGAAACGTATTCTTAACTCAACAAAGTACGACGTCTTATGTTATTTTGTTATTTCTACCCCAAACGATTTAATTCAGCTTAAGGTAGACGTCTGGTAGTGAAGATGTTAGATGCAATATCCTTTATCCCCTTGAGTAAGATATCCAATAAAGCTTACTCCTCTTACTGCCAAATGACTGTCTTTAATTTAGGAGCGACTCGACGTAATGAAAACGCTGAAGATAACAGAGATCTCTTAATTAAACTTTTCACTACAAGGACGTCTCATACGGTATGTTGTGGGTGCTACAAAACGATAATATTTATACATGGGAAGGATCTTGAGTAGTGAAGAGGTTGATGAAGGACTTATTTAACCCTTTCAGTTTGTAAAGTCTCGCCTGCCCTGCATGAAGTCTTCTGTTTATCTATCTATCTATATCTATATACCTAGGCTGTTTATAGAAAAAGAAAAAAAAAAGGAATATGACTGCCGCGATTTATGGGGAAATACAAGCTGGTAATGAGATACAAATATTCCCGTGCAAGCTGTGACTACCATCGTCATCATCATCATCATCATCGTCACTATCATCTTCGTTGTCATTGCCATCGCTGTCATCGTTTCATCATCACATACTCCATCATCACTGTCATCGTCATTGCCAACATAATTATCATGAGCACTATAGCCATCGCCTTAATCATGGTCTATAAAACACAAAATGCCATGTTAAGGAAAAGCTTGGAGGTGTGTGGGCTGAGAGTTAAGGTGGAGGTGATGGGGGAGGTGCAGGGAGGGTGTGGGGTGAGGACTGAAGACCAGGGTGTGACACAATATTCAGAGTAAGTTGTCAGCACCGCTAGTGGAAGGGATGGGTGTAGAAGGGTATACACGCCTCCTCTCTCTCTCTCTCTCCCTCTCTCTTTCGTTTCATTTGCCCCTCCTTCACCTCCATCCTCAGTCTTTCTTGTCACCATCATCATATCTGCCGTCGTCGTGGTCGTGTCATCTTCATGATCATCATCACTGTCGGCTTATCCCACTCCCGTCCTTACTTCTCTCATTCATGTTTCACGATGACGTGTGGTCAATAATCCATTTACATAATTGGATTTCCGAACCAAATAAAGCAAGATTCTAACAGCCTCTACTCATCAGACGAGTTAGGTGACAGAGATACCCTGTGCTAGGGGGAGTGCTTGTGGTAGGTGGGGTGATTATCATTTACTCACTCGATGTAGTGCAACCTTAAGTTGATTTCACATTGAGCGCCAAATGGTTTCTTGTAATTCAGGAAACCATTTACTGCTCTTGGTAATTGTCGTATAACTGGATGACGGCCCGGTGGTCTCGTGGGTTAAGGCGACCATAACGGATGGGGCCCACGAAGGTTTACGTCCGAGGGTTGACTGGCTTTTATTACGCACATAATGCAACTCACTGGCAAAAGAGATTGCTTACCCTTCCCTCAAATGTCAGGAATGAGTAAGCCCCGAGCTCCTGTGTTTCTGACTGGGCAAAAAGGGATTGGATGACGGATGGATGGAGAGAAATTCCAACAGTTAGACGATTTTTTTCCCCCTACGTTTCTCTACGACTCCCTCTCCCCCTGTCTTTCCATTTACTGTGCCTCTTCCCATTTAGACTTCTTCTTTCCTGTTTCTGTCTACTCTCTCGCTTTCTCATCTTTCCATCCTCTTTTTCCCATCCTCTCTATTCCTCTTCCTCTTTTTTTTCTCCTCATGCTCCCCTCCCTTTTTTTCTTCCTCTCCTCTCTCTATTTCTCTCTCTCTTACACCCCCCCCCCCTCTCTCCATTCCATTTAACTTCATCCCCTTCCACCACCCTCTAATATTCAGCCCAGTTTCTCTTCGGGCACTATCCTCTTACCTTTCAACCTCCTCCGTTCCCCTTGTAAATCTACTTCCCTTTCTTCTCCAAACTCACTCTCTCTCTCTCTCTCTCCCTCCAACCACCCCCCTAAACCTTTAACCCAGTCTTTCCCTTCCTCAGTACCCTCCTTTTCCACCCGCCCCCTCTCTTCGTCTGCCCTTCGTTCCCCGCTCCCCACCATTTCTCTCCTCCTCCTCCCCTCACTCTGCTTTTCTCCCTCGCCCCACGTCTCCTCTCCTTCCCTCTGTTCCCTGGTCCCTCCCCTTTGACCACCTTCTCTCCTTTCCCTGTGTTCCCTCTCCTCACCTCCATCCTACCCCCTCCCTCCTCTCCCCATCCCCATTTCTCACACTCCTATTCCAGGTCCTCTTCGTCCTATTCCCAGAACTCAATTACTTTCCCTTTTCAACTGCCATATTTTCCACTCCATAACTTCCTCCTTCCCCATATTTTTTTTTCAATTTCTCATATCTCCTTTGTCAATAATCGTTATTTATTTCAATCCAGTTTTTATATTTTTCCTTTCACGTATTAACCCTTGCAGTCCTTTGGCCTAATTTTTCTATTTAACGTTTCTATTTAATTTTTCTATTTAAGTTTTCTGTTTAAGTTTCCTATTTACTTTTTCTATTTAATTTTCTATTCAATTTTTCTATTTAATTGTTGCTCTAACTGACGATGCCAAGTCAATAAATTTCTCTAAAGCCGACTAATATCGTCTATTAGTAGCAACAACAACAACAACAACAACAACAAGGAACAACGTCAACGAAGTGAAGTAATTAATCCTTTATACATCTCCATCGTTTCCATTTTCCATTTCTTCATTTATTCATTCCCCTTCGTCATCCTTTTCGTTTTCAGAATGTTTGCTTTCCCCGTTCATTGTATATTTTTTTCCAGAGTCTCGTCCCCCCCATCTCTCATTTCATTTCCGTATCAATCCACATCTCTTCTAGCTCTACTCATTCCAGCATTTTAATTTTCCAGTTATCTCTCTCCCTTCCATATTTTCCTCATTTTCATCTCCTTACTTCGCTGTCCACACTTCTCTCTCTGCCATCCCTCTTAGCCTTTACGTTCTTCCACCAATATTTTTCATTTTCAAATTATCTCCACTTCTCCACTGTCCTTTCCAAAACATTGCCTTATCTTTTCTTTCTTCATACTTTCCAGCTTCTTATTTTATTTCATATATATACTTTGCCTCTTCTATCTTCGTTTTCTCGCAATTTCATTACCTTTCTATCTCATATACTAAGTTCTGTGAAGGGCTATGAAGGCACTGATAGGAAAGAGTGATCTGAGTTATAGCGGTTGCCAGAGGGTGCATGGAGTTCTAGTGCTTACATTAACATGCGGATGTAAGACATTGATGTGGTATGAAAATGAGTAGAGAAGAAAACGCTCAGTAGAAATGGCGTTGTTGAGGAATGTGTGTGCTGTGCCAAGAATAGAAAAGATGGGAATTGTGAAAGGTGTTGACTCGAGAAGTCTGTGGACATAGAATGGATGAGAGCGCGCTTAGTGTGGTTGTGGGGAGAGAACGGATGTGAATGAGTACTGAAATTGGTATACATGAGCAAGTC
The DNA here is from genome assembly GCA_018397915.1 of Birgus latro. NCBI lineage: Eukaryota > Metazoa > Arthropoda > Malacostraca > Decapoda > Coenobitidae > Birgus > Birgus latro. The sequence continues at coordinate 6,749 of JAGKTI010026009.1, read as the reverse complement.
AGAAGGTGGGAGGAAGTAAGGTAGGCCAAGAAGAATGCTGATAGATGTGGTGAGTGAATGTGTGAGAAAGCGACGTATGGAGAGTAATGCAAGAGAAATGAGAGTGGATCGAGCAAGATCTTTTCGTTTCGTTTTGTTTTTAAAGGCTCCAACATGCTTGCATGCGTCCGCCTTGGTCACCTAATGGCGGCTCTCCATGCTGCTCGATCTCTGGAAGCTTCCCTACTCAGTCCCTTATCCCTAAGCTGGAAGAACTTTTTAAATAGTACATAAGAAGGGTTCGGCACCCCTGGTTTTTTTTTTTTCCCAGTGAAGTGATAGTCGTTGGACCGATCCTTGCTAACAGGTGCTATGAAATGCGTAAGTGCGATATTCATGCCTGTGGGGTGAAATCAGGATTTCAGGGGCCTGAGAATTAGAGTGTGACATGGTTTTTCCTGCTTCTAGTTTCCTTTCCTCACCATCTCCCTTATCTCATTTTTATATTATCTTTCTTCTCTCCTCTCATTTTTCATCTTATCTGCTAGTCAGGATCACTTCATCCTTAACAGTCTATAGCTTTATGCACTCGAGTAGATTTAGGAGTGTTCTGATTCCTCCGGGGGATGGTCTCCGATATTAAATAGTACTAAGGTATACAGAGATAAGAGGGCAATCGCTGAGGGAAGTGAGTGAAGACTGCTGCCTATATTATTGGCTTTGCAGACAGTATGGCGAAAAGCCTATTTATGTCAAGGGGAGAGCTTAGCGTCACAGCTATGGATTGCTCTCAGTATTGTAGCTGCGTACAACAGACACCGCTAATCTGCGGAAACCACCAATAAAAATAATGAGTCAAAATTTTTATTGCCGAACACATGGACTCCCCTTACCCTTTCCCTTCAGTGATCCTCTCCTCTGAGGTCCCGTTTGGCCAGATCACCAGAAATCATTCCAGTAACAACAAGTCACCCAATGGGGAGGAACTAACGTTTGGTGGGTGAAAACTGTAGGCCCTAAACTTTCCCTCTTGACATATATATAGGCTTTTCGCTATACTGGCTGCAAAGTCATAACAATGACAAAGTGGGAGAATTTACCATTCCAAAACTGCATAACAAATAGCTAGAGGGAAGAGTGAGAGGAAAACCTGGATCCGTCTCTTTTCTTTTCTTCTTCTATTCATTTTTTATTATACAACTGGAAGAAACAATGGAGAAACATATACAAAGGCACATGAAAACCAGGGCTATGGTACACTCGCCGGTCCCTGGGTAGATCCACAGGCTTTCCTTGATGGCCTTCTGTGCCAATTAGGGAAGTGCGGAGGACATCATTCAGTGCAGTCTCTCCTAAACAGGCCTGATAATAACCAACAGAGGAGAACGGAGCACAGGGCACAGTTACTGGTACTTTACTGTTCCCTTTTCTAACTGGGAACTAATATCACTCACAGTCTGTACGGGCTGGGACACACAGCTCACACTCTCTGTTCGTTAATTTTCATTTTCACTTTACTGTCCACCTGCTGTCCCAGTGCCTGTCTCCCCGCCCCCCTCCCAACCACACACGCACACACCAGGGGTGGTGGCACGTGAGAGAGAAGCACGAGATGAGGTGTGAGAAGGCAATCTCAACTGCTGAACAGCTTTACAACCACCTCCCTACCTCTGGCCAGGTAGCATGCCCAACACCCTGCATGGGGTGTCTGCTAGGCTGTCCTACAGGATGATGGCATGTGAGAGGTGAGCGAAAGACGACGTGCGGTAGACTGACCTTTGCTACCTGGTCATGCAGGACATCAGGGGAAGGGATCACGGAAGGGGCAGGGCAGAGCAGAATTTGTACATTCTCCAGCCAAAAATCTGATCTTGTTTATTTAGTTTCCACGAATTGGCAATGTCTGCTCTATTGCGTGCAGTTGCAATATTGAACAACCAACCACCATAACTTTGGAATGCTAAATTCTCCCACCTTGTTATAAGTAAAATGTATTAATGCAGGCATACTAAATCGTATAGAAAATATCACGACAAACAGCTTTCTAAGTACGGTACCTATAACAATTTTTCAGTATAAAAAGAAGTATCCAAACCTGGCACCACTGAATCATCACACTGATGCTCGTATGAATAGTTTAGCTTACTACATCGGATCAACTTAACCCTTTCTGCAGTTCAGTTCTTACTGTCTTTGTAATAACTGCAGTTCCAGGTTAAAGGTGGTAAGTTATATGAGGGTAAGTGTAGGTTCAACTTTGCACAGTCTGTATTTCTTTCTGGATTATTTGAACTGTAGGGAAGGGGAATGGTTACGTAGGATATCCCCTCAATCCACTTGTAGGTTGAGCAATTTATTACTCTCATCTCCCCCTCCCCCAGAATCTACGTTCATGGCTTCATATATGGTTCCCATCCAAATCGTACATCATCCAACTTTTTTCTTCTCATCTCCACTCCCACACTTTTACAACCCCTTTTCTTCCTTCAGTCTTTCCAGTTTATCCACCTATTCATACCTCTCACTCTTCACATATCTATATCTTGCTTCTTCCTCTGTCTCCTTCTCTCGCCTTTTTTATTACCATTCTTATTCCACCTTTTCACATCTTGTTTTACAACTTTGTCTTCTTCGCGATCCTCTCTATTTGGCTGCGGCAGCGTGTTAGACTTTCTAACTCACGTTGCTGTTGTGATAGATACGGGAAAAATAAGGTGTTTTCACGAGCTGCTTTGACTCACTTGTAGTTAATTAAACTTGCTTAAATAATAGTCAAACAAATTTTCATCTTTCCTCTAACCTTTAAATGAAACTGGACATCCATAGGTGGTCCAGGACCAGAGAGAGAGAAATAAAGAGATACGCCGTGCCGTTGGAGAATGTGGGCCACCCAGGCCGGCACCTGGCAGTGGTCAACACGCCGTGTCAGGGACGAAGTTTAGGTGGTGATTTTCATGCCTTATAACATTAAAGAATACATTAAATGCTAATCTTCAGTTATAAGGGCATCCAGTTGTCCACTGTACTGTGGCAGGGACACAACCTACACAAAATCACGTGTGGTACACACCACTAAGCATGGCAGGTGATCGTAACTGTAACTGAGAATACAACACTTATCATTGCTATTCAATAATGCAAAGTCACTTACAAGATATTGATGTACCGTAACATAATTATGCAGAGCTGCCACGTAAGAGGGAAATGAAATATATTACTTCACCAAAAATAGGTACTTATTTACTTATCAATTACTAGTTATGCATTTACAATGTAATTTTCTGTTTCTGTAAGTACTGTACTTATCTTTGGTCATATAATCTATAATAGTCCGACATAACCTCGCAGTGAGCGTCACTTTCACTCTCAATATTGTTTCCATATTCACTATTGCACTAATTATTAATTTCATACTAAAACAGAGTTTTTACACATATGTACATTTTTTCTCGAAGCGTTCGCAGGTGTGGCACACCCAGAAGCACTCACCTTCGGTTTCGCTAGTGCATAGAACACAGTGATGTCACTCAACATTGTCACCATACTCACTGTTACTCTAAATATTTATTTTCTTACACTGTAAAACAGGATAATTACACATACACATTTATGCTCAGAAGCACTCTCAGAGCATCATCATCACTTTTGCTTGTGTGTAGCACACTGTGTTGTCTCTTGCCAATGTCTCCTTACACAATATTACATTATTTTTTTATCATACTTATTAAACTAGAATATTTGCATATATTTACAATCTTTTCTGAAACTTAGCTTTTGGAGGTGTGGTAGGCACAGAAGCACTCTCCCATACAATGGCCGATTTTTCACTCGGCACACAGTCACATGTGCTCCAGTTATAGCCTTTATTCTGTTCATTTCCACTACCACCCATTTGAAGTTGCTATCAAAGCGGTCACTGGGTGGCAGCTGACACCACTTGGGTGGCGGGGTGCACTTCCCACCTGGTTAAGCTGTGGGGAAAGGAGGTTGTTTGGAGAAACAGCAAAATATTGTGACTCCACGGTGGCCAATCGGTGACAGCGACGCAGAATCTTCAGGCATGCTGGGGGAGACCCATGTGACAACACTCATTAACCATAGTCAAGAGTTAGGCAGGAATAACTAGGCACACAAAATACGAATTTCTCATGGTCTTTCTGGAGGGACTATTGTGACTGTCTTCGCAGTTCATTCAGAAAGACCATTGCAAACTAAGGTTTAAACCTCCTCTTTGTTGCTTGTCACACCTCTCCAACTTTCACTGTTCCAATTTCCTCACCTCCCCATCTCCCTTTGTTTAACTACCCACACTATCACCTTCATCGTTCACAGGTTATATATTTTCTTTCATTATTTTACCTCTTTCAGCCTCTCTCCTTTTCCACTCTCTTACTCGTCTTAATCTGTGCTTTTCCGTCCACATCTTCCTCTTCCATTTTGGTTATTTTCCTCGATCCCTTTCCCTTCTTCTTCTTCAATTTGCAGTTTTTACATGTTACTTTCCAGCCTCTCTTTCTCTCCATGCTCTTTTTTATTCCCTCTGAGCGTGGACAACATATATAGTCCAATTCTGAAAACCAAGTACTCCTCTTACATGCCGTACACCCTTGCTTGTCAACACTTTGGCATTAATACCCACCTTTCATACTGAATGCATGCTGAGACTGTCTCATTCAGGACCAGAGTAATGGTATTAGCAGCAGTGTTTTATGACGTCTCGGTGGGCTTTGTGATCCTCAAGTAAAGTCTCTTCCCTGCTCAAGCCTGGGATCAACCTGCGTCCTATTGAGCAGCAGGTAGCTTCTCTAACCACTTCACCATTCTCCACCCTCTCCCTTTTTTTTTTTTTTTTTTTACATCTTTCGCTTCCAGCTTCTATACCTCTCCATCTCTCTTTCCATTTCTCTTTTACTCTTTTTAGTTTGTGTATTTGTCAATATTTTTCCCCCTCCAGCCTCTCTCCATCTCCTCCTCCCCTTCTCACTTATTCATACTTCTTCTTCCATGACTATCACCATTTTCTGCGGGATGTTTTTACACCAGTATTTTCCCCCACTCAATATTTTCAACCTCTCAGTCGCCTCTTTTATCATTTATCCAAACCTCTATTCGTAACTTAACTTTTTCCATCTAATAATACTTTTCCATCCAGATTTTCCATTTCTAAACCTTCGACCTCTCTTTCATATCTATTCTTTTAGTTAATCCTATTCATTTTCCACTTTTTCAAGCTTTTCATAATTTTCCATTCATATATTCATCTTCCAGCATCTCCTCTCCATTCCCTCTCTACTGTACCCCCTTCATTCTCTTCTGTTTGCTGTTTTTCGGTATTTGTTTTTGTCTTTTATATCTCTTAGGTGCAAGTGGTTCGATAAGTAGTTTGCTGTTTGAAAGGATGTGAGTTCGGTTAAAGGCTGCAGGAAGGGATAGTTAGTTGCAATGAATTTTGCTAAAGCAGAATTTATTGCACTTCCACAATACCCAGCGACATACGAAGACACCCCAGCTGATTCCTTTATATCTGTCCTCAGTGAGACAGCCCTAGCATGTATTCGATAAGGACTTGAATATTACCGCCAAACTGGTGATATGTGACGGTGTGTGGAAAGAAGTAGGAACGCCGGGACTCAAGGAAGGGGGTGTTAAGAATATGCCCAGAGGGGAGAAAAAGTATTCTTCCTTCACACCCTTTGTTCCACCACTATTGCCCTTCTCTCTCCAGAAACTATTCTTGACCCATTCGTTGCTTTATATTCCTCTAACCTTCGCACATATGATATCATCCTACAGTTCACAAATCACTATCGACAAGCCTTTTTTTTTTTTTTTTGCACAATAGATACTGAAGAGTTGAAGATGCACCTTCCTCTCTGTCATTCTTGTTTTCCAGCTTTCACAGCTGCAAATTCATTACTCTCCATCGGAAATAATAAGTCTTCTAGGCACCTACGACTCACGTTTAGCCGAATAACATCGTTTCTAGGTAGCTGCAAAGAACAGTTGACTTATTCCAACCAGAAGAGGGTTAATGATAAGTTCTTGGGCTCCTAAGCACATTCAACTGAATACATTCGTCTGGTGTTAGTTGGAATAGAATACAAGAGATATTCTGGCCTTGAGAGGGTTAGTGGTACCAGTATTAAGTCTCAGGCTCCTGTGGCTCACTCTCAACTAATTTAATCATCTGGCTGTAGGTGGAAAAAAGTACAAGAGTTTTTCAGACTATGACAGTAGTGGCAACATTAATTCTCTTAGGCAACCGAAATCGTATGATGTTAGATAAGAGAAAATACCAGAGTTGTCTCGACGATGAGAGGGTCAGTTTAATTCTTTCAAGTCCTTTCAACGCCTCTGACAGTGCTTACATGTCACCTCTGAAATCATGAACTTCCTCACACTTCACACACACCCTCTTCACCTCTTTCCACTGCACCATGACCGTACACGCTCCTCTCACCTAAGTGCTCTCCCCAAAACGCTCAGCTGTCCCGTGAAAATGTTTTAACCCGGCTTGAGCTTAAAATTCCTGGGAGACCGTGGAAGCCCAGAATATGTGCCCGTCTCAGTCAGAGTCGGGGCAAGGCATGCAGGCACATCAGCGAGGGAGGCCGACAATAGAGGGAACAGCCAGCCTGCTTAATAGATCATTGGCAGGAAATGGGAGTGAGTATTGAATCGATAAGTAAAGGGACGGACGACGCCTATGTTATATTTTGTAAACTGGCTGTGTACACACACACACACACACACACACACACACACACACA
>JAGKTI010026008.1:0-13753 GCA_018397915.1 Birgus latro | reverse complement strand
TGGTGGTGGTACAATCAGAGGAGAGGGAGAGTGGCCATGTGCAGTTTGCCACAAGGGTGTGGGAAGTAATTCCATCTTGTGTAGTGTTTGTGATAAATGGGTGCACAAGAGATGTAGCGGTATTAGAGGTAGACTGCGAGATGATGCTGATTTTATGTGTGTGGTGTGTCGGTGAGAGCAGGTGGAGATTGTTAGGCGTGAGAGGGTTGAACTTGCAGGTGAGTCTCTTGAGTGTGTGGAGGAGGTTTGTTATTTGGGAGAGGTGTTATGTGCCGGAGGTAGGGCTGGAGTTAGCTCGGTTGCTAGGGTGAGAAGTGGTTGGAAGAAGTTCAGGGAGATGTTGCCTGTCCTGACATTGAGAGGACTCTCCTTACATGCTAAAGGGGTCTTTGTATGCAGCATGTGTTAGGAGTGTGATGCTGTTTGGTAGGGAGACCTGGGCAGTAAAGGAAGAGGATATTCGCAGGTTTAAACTTACAGAAATGACAATGATTAGGTGGATGTGCAGTGCGTCACTGCGTGCAAGGCCTGAGGGGGGCTGGGTTTACGATGGAAGAGTTGAGAGGTAGGATGGGACTGGAGTGTATTGGTGTTGTGATGAGGAGAGGTAGGCTGAGGTGGTTTGGACATGTGGAGAGGATGGGGGATGATAATTGGGTACAGAGAGTGAGAGGTGTTAATATTGGGGGAGGGGTTGGGAGGGGTAGACCGAGAAAGACACGGGACGAGGTCATTAAGTGTGACTTAAGAGTTAAGGGACTGAACAGGGAGGCTGCCAGGGATCAAGCAGCGTGGAGAGCCGCCATTAGGTGACCAAGGCCGATGCATGCAAGCATGTTGGAGCCTTCTAAAACGAAAAATGAAAACGAAATTCACAGAATGACACTGGGGTCATAGCGATGGAATTTGTTAGATTGGCTTAATTTCTCAACATTACATCGGAGGTCTAAAATTGGAGATCTCTTATAATTTTCGTTATTAACTGGGAGTCAAAATTTTGCAACATGACACTGGTGACAGCGGTGGTGATCTCTTTATTTTCGTTAATTAACTCTGGTATTAAAATTCACATCATGACATACTCACTATCCGTAAGCACAGGAGGCAGTGCGGTTGGGCCTTTAGTAGACGATGAACCAACAGGAATGCCCGTGAAATTATTTGCAATAGAACTCATGTTTGGTTGGGAGGATTGTGGCAAATATTCTCACCTCCCTGCCACATAGTTTCTAGTGAGATGTAATTTTTCTTTGTTCCACCTTATTCGTTATATTCGGTGGAGCCCTATATATCTACAGGGGGTCCCATGGTCCGCACCATCTAAGGCAGTAACTCGTATATCTACAAGGCCTTCCCCTATCCGCTACCCGGGGACGTGCCAGATAGCTGTGGGATCCTGCCCCTAGATCTATATATACAGTAATCTCCCCATTATTTGACGCAATAGAGCCAAAGGCATGTTCGAATATTGGTCTTGTCCGAATATTGGGCCCTGAAGCTCCAGCACTGGTCATTCATGACCCTAACCTAACCTAACCTAAATCAGAAAACTACCTTCCTATCTCCCTACCGGACATGTATAGCACTTATTTAGGTCCCTTTTCACATAAATAATGCACACAAAGCATGAATTAATTGAATTTTAACCAAAAAATGATGATTTAGAGGTGAGTGAGGCATAGGTGGTCAGAACTTGCCAGCATAGTATAAGTAAGTATCGGACATGGAAATAATCTTTTCTCACATTTTATGCACTAAATTATTGGATACAAATCATCAAATACAGTAAATGATGTAAATTGTTACCAGAAAAATGGTTAGGTTAGGTTAGGTTAGGTTAGGTTATGACTGGACATGAAATTCACTGGCATTCACCTTTTTCATAGCTGGTGCACTTAAAACCATGCATGAAAAAATTAAATTAAAAGCAGGAAATTATGATTAACACAATGTTAGGTTAGGTTAGGTTATGACCGGACATGAAATTCACTGGCATTCACCTTTTTCATAGCTGGTGCACATAAAACCATGCATGAAAAAATTAATTTGAAAGCAGGAAATTATGATTAACATTTAGGGAAATTTTTTAACACATTTACAGCATGCTGAAAACAGGTTAGACATGAAAATCATTACAGAAATCATCTTGCACACAGTTTATGCATGATATTATTGATATGAAAAGAACAAAACAAGGAATTTTGATGAAGTTAGGGTACTTACGAAAAAGAAGCCGCCGTCCTGATGTATAACTCGCTCTATCATCTCAGACTTTGACACAAAAAAATTGCACCACACACATCTTTGCAATTGACAGTCACCAGCACTTCTCACCAACACTTTCCACAACATTTTTTTTGCATAACTGGGATCACATCACTTCACTGCACTGTACATAACAGTAAATTCCCGTGTGGTCTAGTGACGAGTCCTGGAGCTTTGCGAACTTCTCAGCAGCAGCTTTCAGCTCCGTTCCACGTACCAACACACCTGCAGCACGTTGTTGTTGATACCAAATCAGCGTGGATCGGTCGATGTCTGCATACTTAGGACTAAACATCACCTTCCTCTCCACGTTTCGTTTGGTCTTCGAAGCGAAATCAGCCGTGTGCTGCTGTAGTTTGTCTTGGGACTTCTTGATATCAAACAAGGTGGAGCGAGGGAGATTGAATTCACAACGAATCCGTGATGTCGGCCACCCGGCGTCCACCTTCTACAATACTCTTCCCTCTTCTTCTCCAGAGTCAGAACCACTTTCTTCCCTTCTCAGGAGGCAGGGCCATCATCACACATGATGAAGAAGGTAAAGTGCAGCATCAGACCCTGCAGGAGGTAGGGTATCACCACAAAAGCAATCACTTCGGCCGCCATTGTCGGAGCGTGTTCACGAGCCAGGAGCAGAGCGGGAAATGGGATGGACAGACAGGCGCCACGCGCGTAAACACAGCCGATCGGCGCGCGCGGGAAATTCAAACTGACGCGGTCCAAAAAAATGGGATTTTTTTGACATTTTTTCGCATTTTGGGGCATCTTGGGGGGTGGACAGCCCACGATGTCTGAATATTGGAGGGTCCGAATATTGGGCGTCCGAATAATAGGGAGATTATTGTACATTTATGCAGTATATACTCGTGTATATATATATATATTCACATATATATATGCAGTATACACTCACATATAGTAATCTCTCCATTATCCAATAGAGCCAAAGGCATGTCCGGACATTGGTCTTGTCCGAATATTGGCCCTGAAGCTCCAGCACCGGTCATTCATGACCCTAACCTAACCTAACCTAAATCAGAAAACTACCTTCCTACCTCCCTACTGGACATGTATAGCACTTATTTAGGTCCCTTTTCACATAAATAGTGCATTCAAAGCATGAATTAATTGAATTTCAACCAAAAAATGTTGATTTAGAGGTGAGTAAGGCATAGGTGCTCAGAACTTGCCACCAGAGTATATGTAAGTATTAGACATGGAAATCATCTTTTCTCACATTTTATGCACTAAATTATTGGATACAAAGCATCAAATACAGTAAATGATGTAAATTGTTACCAGAAAAATGGTTATGTTAGGTTAGGTTAGGTTAGGTTATGACCGGACATGAAATTCACTGGAATTCACCTTTTTCACAGCTAGTGCACTAAAATAATGAACACAAAGCATGAATTCAATTAAATTTTACCCCAAAAGAATGAATTTGAGGTAAGTTAGGCTCAGCTGTTCACTGAGTTGGTAGCTTTGTTTAGGTAGGGGACATGAAAATCAATGGCATTCACCTTTTTCACAGCTGGTGCACTTCAATACTAGTGGTAACCATGCATGAACAAATTAAATTAGAAGCAGGAAATTATGATTAACAAAATGGTTAGGTTAGGTTAGGTTATGACCGGACATGAAATTCACTGGCATTGACCTTTTTCATAGCTGGTGCACTTCAAAACCATGCATGAAAAATTAAATTGAAAGCAGGAAATTATGATTAACATTTTTGGTAATTTTTTAACCCATTTATAGCATGCTGAAAAGAGGTTAGACATGAAAATCTTTATGGTAATCATCTTTCACACAAATCAATGGCATTCACCTTTTTCATAGCTGGTGCACTTCAAAACCATGCTTGAAAAATTAATTTGAAAGCAGGAAATTATGATTAACATTTATGGGAATTTTTTTACCAATTTACAGCATGCTGAAAACAGGTTAGACATGAAAATCATTATGGAAATCTTCTTTCACACAGTTTATGCATGAGATTAATGATATGGAAAGAACAAAACAAGGAATTTTGATGAAGTTAGGGTACTTACGAGAATGATGCCGCCGTCCTGATGTATAACCCGTCCGGTCATCTCAGACTCTGACAGTAAGACCTTGCACCTGACACACCTTAGCACTTCCGGTGCACTTTACACTCACCAGCACTTCTCACAAGCACTTTCCACAACGTTTTCTTTCGCATACCTTACATCACATCACTTCACTGCACTGTACATAAGTAAATTCCCGTGTGGTCTAGTGACGAGTCCTGGAGAATTTAGTCAGTCTCAGCATACTTATGAGTAAACATCATCTTCCTCTCCACGTTCCGTCTGGTTTTCGAAGCGAAATCAGCTGTGTACTGCTGTAGTTTGTCTCGGGACTTCTTGATATCAAACAAAGTGGAGCGAGGGAGGTTGAATTCACGGAGGATCTGTGATGTCGGGCACCCGGCGTCCACCTTCTCCAGTACCTCCCTCTTCTTATCCAGAGTCAGAACCACTTTCTTCCTCTTCTCAGGTAGGGTATCACCACAAAACCAAGCTCATCAGAAGCCATTTTGAGAGCGTGTTGATGAGCCAGGAGCGGAGCGGGAAATGAGACCGTGAGAGAGGCGGGAGGCGCAAAAACACAGCTGGTCGGCGCGCGCGGGAAATTCAAACTGACGCGGTTCAAAAAAATCAATTTTTTTCGAATTTTTGGGCATTTTGGGGGTCGGACAGCCTACGATGTCCGAATAGTGATTCATCCGAATTATGGACGTCTGAATAATAGAGGGATTACTTACATATATATGTATATTTATATACAGTCGACCCTCGAATCAATGGACTAATAGGGGGGGATGAGTGTCCATTGCTTGAAAACATCCGCTGCTTGAAAATGAAGGGAGAAATAGCCTTAACTCGAAAAATAGCAAAAGAAATACGATGGTATCAAAGATGAGGTGCAGTGACGCTATCGCGGACTAGTTTACCTCACAATACCCCGTTTCCTATGGACCTATCATAGTACGACTTCCTTGTTGTGTATTGTACAGTACAGTACAGTACTGTATTACAGTAATTTTTTATGTTCAACTACAGTATCATTTATATTTGTACCTGTAAAGAGAAATACTGTATGTAGTTATAAATGAAAAGAGATGTACACTTATGATCACTAATTTCTGCCAAGGGGAGCCCCCTTCCTACCCCTGCATACCCAAGGAAGAGGAGAGGGGGGGGACGAATTGAGCTCCACTTTCCTCTACCCCAGCTCTTAACCCTCCCCCATGCCTCTACCATCCCCCACCCCACCCGTCATTCTTAACTGGCAGTTACATCTCAAGCTGATTTCATGCTTAACACTCTTGGTCCCACTGCTAATGCAAACACAGAACAATAGGGTATGTTAAAAGAATATGATACAACTATCAAGATGCTGCAGCAAGAAATTAATGCATAATCATATTGAAAGTAAAACAAAAATGTTAACAATAGCCACCTCAGGCCTCTCGTGTTGGGTGCACTGCTTTGGACACACACACACACACACACATACACACACACACACACACACACACACACAAGCAAGCACCCAACGCATAAGGCCTGGTATGGCTGTTGTCAACGTTTTTTATTGTCAGCGTTATAATGCATTAACTTCTTGCTGCAGCGTTCATAGTTATATTATATACTTTTTACATGTCCTAGTGTTTTGTTTGTATATTAGTAATGTGACTATGAGTGTAATGTATTGGGTTAGCTTGAGATGTAACTGCCAGTTAACAATGACGGGTGGGGGGTTGGGTAGGTTAGGGGTATGGGGGAGGGGAGGGAGCTGGGGTAGCTCGTTTCGCCACCCCCCCCTCGTCTTCCCTGGGAATACAGGGGTACAAAGGGGGCACCCCTTAGCTGAAATTACTCTTCGTGAGTGTGCCTGTTATGAAATAAAAAAAAATGACCTGTGTCTGGAGTGATTCTCTGCCAGCAGATATTGTCCGTTGCTTCCGAAATCCGTTGATTTTGGGTCCGTAGCATCGAGGGTTGACTGTATATGTATATACAGTATATATATATAAATCGTCATCATCATCATCATCGTCCGGACCTCCTTTCCCGCCCTAGGGCAGGGTGAGGAGTAGAAATGTCCAGACAGCCCAAATTTGCCGAATCCAGTGGGCCACGCTTCCATTCACTCATCATTCAAGCTCGCGGAATCCTGGCTGTATCGGATACGCCAAAAACATTCACCACGTTCTGTAGCTTCACATAAACGTATCTGATTTAGTCAATCCAGATGCTACCACATTAAAATGGGGTGCCAAATCCCTGATCATACACTTCTCCTCTCAACATTTTTCCAGCCAGCTCGATCTCTTGTCAGTTCCCTAGTCTCACCGACTTCCAAACCTCTCATCCTCACACACTCATCCACCATATCTCTCCACCTTCTCCTTGGCCAACCTCGCCTCCTCTGTCCTTCAAATTTACTCAGATATACCTTTTTCACCACTCTATTGTTATACATTCTTTCCACATGACCGTACCAGTACACTCTCTTCGATTCTGCTGTCCACCGACTTCCTCACTCCACATCTTTCACGAATCACATTATTTTGTATCCTGTCCACCCTCTGTACTCCACATACATTCTTCAGAAGTCCCATCTCCACTGCTCTTACTCTTGACTTTTCATTTTCATGCCACACCATAGTCTCACATCCATATGTTAAAGTTGGCACTAACACTCCTTCGCTGTAGCCTCGTGCAGCTGCAACATTCAAGCCTCTGTTTCTTATCGAGGCCTTCATTGCACCAGCTACTTTTCTTCCTTGCGTCACTCTGCTTTCAACCTCTTTTGCTCATTTTCCTCTCTTTTCTATCACTGTACCCAGGTATTTGACCTCTCTTACCAATTCCAGTGTCTCTACATTCACTGTAACATCGCACTGGGAGTCACCTTCTCTCTCAGTAACCATCACTTTACTCTTTTCTACATTTACTTTCAAGGCACGATGCTCACAGACATCAAGAAAACTCTGCACTAGCCTACCAAGATCTTGTCTGGTACTTGCAAGCAGTACTGCATCATCAGCATACAACACCTCTGATTTGAGATATTCCATCCATCACCATTCGTTACCAGTGCCATCCCTCTTTCCATTAGTCGCATTTTTACTTCTCTCATCACCCCATCCATATATACAGTATATTGAACAACCATGGGGACATCACAAAACTTTGTCACACGCACACACCGATCGAGAACCATTCACTTAGATGCCCATTAACCCTTACACATGCTTCACTACCATCATAAAAACTCTTGACGGCACCTAGGAGCTTACCATCTACACTGTACATGCGCAAAACTTTCTGCAGTCCTTCTCTGTCCACTTTGTCTTGTGCTTTTTCCAGATCCATGAATGCCATAAACACCTTATGGTCCTTCTCACGAGGCTTCTCTGCTATCTGTCTCACTGCAAATATTTGATCCACACATCCTCTGCCACTCCTAAAGCCACCCTGTTCATCACTCACTAGGATTTCTGATATGTCTCTTACTTTCTGTATAATAATTCTTCCATATACTTTCCCTACCACACTCAGTAAATTTATGCCACGATAATTCTTGCACTCACTTCACTCACCTTTATTTTTGTACAGGGGTACAATCACATCCGTTTTCACTCTGCAGGCACAGTTTCACTCATCCATGCCTTCTTATATATCTCCAACGAGCACTTCATTCCACTTTCTTCACTACACTTAAGCATCTCTGCATACACCTCATCAACCCCAGCTGCTTTCCCATTTTCCAGCCGCTTCACAGCACTCTTCACCTTTGTGAGTGTCATGTCTCCTGGCACTGCATTCCTTCTCTACACCCCCCCAAAACCAATCATGTTTACAGCTGCTCTGCTTTCTCCATTTCCATTCATCAGGCTTTCAAAATATTCTTTCCATCTGGTCCTTACTTCATCCCCATGGGTTAATAATCTACCACATACATCCTTCACACCATAACTCACCAGTAATGCGTAGTTGAAAACAGCTGTTTGTCGTGCCGCTACCCAGGTGTCGTTACGGTATTTCTCGGGAATAAATTCTCCCGTATTTAATATTAAGTGGTAGCGTAGTTTAACTCCGCCTCGACACAGGTAACGCACGACATGGGGGGGGACTTCACTAAAATGCCCCGACACACATGTACTTAAAACTGGGAACTGGAAGAAGTGAAAAAGTAATATGGCTTTTCTAGGCTTTAATTACAAAATAGTATTTACAAAAATCTACAAATAAGTCTGAGGTAATTCCCACCTCCTTTCACTACGTGCATAAGTACCTAAAAACCGCACATACACGTCTACTCTTAAAATCACTGGAATATTAACACTATTTTAATAAAGCAAAGCCAGTCTTGTAAAAACTCACTAGTGCTGTTATATATATATAGCACTCTTTAGTTATTCATATATATGAAATCACTGTTACATCAATATAAGAAAAAACACACTTAAACATTTAAAATCTTAACTCCCTCCGTTTCAAACTAGGAGTCCTTACTAGTTCTTAGACTCCTTCCGTTTTCTAACTAGGAGTCCTTACTAGTTCCCAGGCACAGACAACTAGGAGTCCTTACTAGTTCCCAGACGACAGACAAATAAATAGCACTGCTAGTCTTATACCCGCGGTCACAAAGCATGTACTTTCACTTACTACCAGTAATGCTCTCATGCTGGCTCCCTGGAACTTTACTCTCGGCTATACAGCGACGTCTCTGCACCAAGCGCCAAGCTGTCTCACCGTCCTCCAGCTATCTCTGTGTCTGCTCTTCGCCAAGTTCTAGTCTGAACTGAGGTCTGTACCCCTTTCTGGCCTCAAAAGGTTGCCAATATTCGCCAGCAGTCATATGGGGTGTGGTGGGTGATATGATTCATCCACTCACCCAGCGCCGTCACCCACATGTCACCCGCGTCACCCACCGTAGAGGCCCTACCAGACTCGCTGTGTCAGCTTACGCTCTCACGGTCTGAACTGCCTAGCCAACACTTTTCCTGTGTAAACAACTCGACCAACACCACCCGCACTACTCCTCTCTCTCTCCTCCTCCTTCCTCTATTTATTTCTTCCTCTCAACCTCTCTTCCTTATTCCATCTCCCTATTGCCCACAGCTGTACACCGAATCGCTACTCTTTCTCCCCTGTCCGCACTTCATCCTTAACTCACTTCCGGCAGGCGGCGTCATTTGCACCTCTGTCACCGCTGTGTGTCTGACACCTGCTTGAGGGGATGCATGTCGGCTTCCCGACATTTCTCCCCCCAAAGATGAAATCACACGTCCTCGTCGTGAGTTGGGTATGGCGGGGTTCTGTGCACGTCGACGTCTGAGTATGGACTCTAGTCTGCAACATGTACACCCACAGCCAGTAAGGTAACACTTATAAAAGATATATGCGGACAGGAGAACCAGAAAAAGAGCTATTCCAGCATGGACATAATACCTGAAAAAGATGGAAGAACCGAAGGGTTTGAGAGGTTCAATCAACTGCAACTGACTTTGATATTTAAGGAGGTCATCCAGAAACAGAGGAGTAATGTTAAGGTGAGGTCCTAAAGTGGGTAAGTCCTTTATAGCTGTAAGTTCAGCATGTGTGAGTGAGGTACTGAGGTTTGGGAGATGGGGGTAAACAGTGAGCTTAGTTTCTATAGCAAGAGTTGCATAAGCAGGGAGAGTTAGAGCCTCGCTGTGGGCGCTACAACCGTCTCCCAAGACCAATTTCCCTACTCCCTTAACAACTTGCACTGTCTTCCGTATGGGGTTCACAGCACACTTCAACGTGAAATACAAAGACTGGGCTGTGGAATAGCACCAGTAATTTCTCAGCTTCACAAACACTGGACTAAATGAAGTTAGGATCTCTTTTCTACAAAGCCTAGTGGCATTGTCTTTGTTAAGAAAAGAATCACTCTCACAAGATGGGGTCGCTACATGATAGACGGATCCCAAAGGTTCACAGATCACCAAGTCCTGGTGATTCCTGCAACTGGTGAAATCTTGAAACAGCACATAATGAAGACGGTCTTCTGTGAGAGCAAGGAAGTTATACTGGTGGAGTACTCTCACGTAGACCTCCGCGGCAGGCACACTGTAAGGAAGTGAGGTGATCCTAAAGATGTCAAATACATCAGAAGGGTCACCTAACACAGGTATTAGTAAGTAAAAGCACACAGCTGACATGTAACCTCGAGGTACAACTTTGATGATGTCACGGTACAGTGCTAGATATTCTGGCCTCGCTGGGAAAAGTAAACCTGGCTCCTTGAGTGATATATTCCCCAATAATTCCAACAAAATTCCGTTAGGGACTATATCTAGACTCAGCCTAGCCTGGAGCATCTCTTGGATACCCAACTTAATTCTAAAGTGATCAGCAATGATGTCAGACAGGGCGAGTTGGAGATTGAACAAAGCCTCATACATCTTCACTTCATTCTCCAACTCCAGGGTCTTCAATGAATACAGCCTTATGATACTGTAAGAAATATTGGCTGCCCTCTGTATCTTCGACAGTGCCGCCTGCATATGCGACACGTCGCGAATCGTAGCATTCAACACCTTGGAATGAACATTTAATACTGCCCTCTCCTTTTCTGACATCGTCTCAAGGCTCCCTAATCTAGCATGGATGTCATCAACCTGTTGCTGAGTAGCTGTTCCAAACAAAACATTGGCAAACTGCCCCAATATGTCAATCGCACCCCGTTTTGAGCGACGATTCCATGGATGATCTGACATGAGATAGTCCATATAATTGCTCAAATCCTGATAGCGAGTATCAAATTCAGCTTGAAATGCATGCACAGTAGTCAGTAATGAAACAACGAGAGCGCTGCCATTATCCATGTGGCGTATATTCCACAATATGGCATCACTCAAGTCGCGAGCAACATGCAAGGGTTGGAACAGCTCCTCTTTAGCAAGTACAATTGGAACTACATAGTTATTGCCTGTGATCATCAAACGACCCGCAGGTGAAAACACCAATCCCAAGTTGTCAGGTGTCTCCTCTCGTGGTCCTATCGATTCCGATTGGGATGGACGCACCCAAACCCAAGCAATCATCTGCAAAAGATTTGTAAAACTATAACCACAAGTTCTCCTGACTGTCACTTAGTAAAAACTACACTTGTCCTGTGTTGTCCTCAGTCACTTCAGTCTGTGTCTCTATCACACCAGGTGCCTCTGCTTGTGCAGTCTGATACTCAATAGGTCTATCCATACACAACGGGTAGTCTGGGACACTAGAATGTGACCTCAGATCGTACCTACAAGGTGGTGGGAGGTGAGGTGTGTGGTGTGAGGTAAGCTGACCTTGACACTCGGCGGTGGGTTGCCACGCACTCACACTCGCCGAGTTGCCAGTTACACCATTACCTGTAGCCTGACTTACTTGTGCAGGAGGCAAACTAAAGTCAATTACAGGCCCTGGGATACTTTCTTCCTCATTCCCCTCACTTGCACCTTCCCCTTCATCCCCAGTCTCTCCACCTTCATGAATAGGATAAGCCATTCTCGCATTACGATTTTGTTTCTTCGTAACACACTCCTCATTGACCACCTTCACCCTGTCAGTGTGTAAAGTGGTTACTTTCCCTCCTTGTATAGGACGAACCTTGATAACTACATCATTTACCCGATCAACTACACGATAGGGTCCTGAAAACAAAGGTTGCAATTTCCTTGCCACTCCCCTGGCAGGAACAGTTTTCACGTAGACACGGTCCCCTACCATAAGTGGTTTCATTGCACATCGCTTTGCCCTTCTATTCTCGTTCTCTGTGCTCGCACGATCGAGAAAGTCCTGGCATCTTTCGAAAACCCTTGTTGCCATGGCGGCGAACAAATTAGGTACATCCTCAAGGTTGTATTTCAAAGATGGGTCCTGCACTACATGATAAGGCACCTGTGGGTCCCTGAGAAACAGCAAGAAATAAGGAGAATCACGGATAGTCCGATTATATCCAGAGTTATAAGCCATCACCGCAACTGGTACCATTCTATGCCAGTGATTAGCATTCTGATCCACCATAGTTCGTATTATTTGCATAACTGTGCCATTTGCCCTCTCCACCAATCCATTAGAGGATGGGTGATAAGGAGTAATGTTCACATGTTTCATATGCAACAACCGTGCCAGTTCCTGAAACACCTTGTTAACAAATTCAGTTCCCCGATCCGTGACTAATTGTTGTGGAGTTCCGTAAATACAAATGACTCGCTCCACAAACACTCTAGCCACCTCTTCGGCAGACTTAGACTTTAATGGTTCCGCGACGAGAAATCGAGTCATCGCATCAATGAAAGTCAAGACATAATAATGTCCCTCCTCTGATCTATTTAGTGGACCAATCAAATCCATGTGACACCTGACCCATGGGGCAGTGACATCGGGGAAACGCAGAAGCGGGCCTAGGGCGTCCCCCGAACGCTTCGAACGTGTACACTGGGTACATCGTTTGCAAAATTCCCCGACATCTCTCTCCATCTGAGGCCAGTATGCAAACCTTCTCGCGCGAGTTAAAGTAACCTTGGTTCCACCATGACCAGATAACGGTAAACAATGGGCAAGTCTAAGTGCAGACTGAACGCTATCTTCTGGAACTACTATTTGGAATACTTCCCCTATGCCAAATGACCGACTCTCCTTTTTATAGAGCAAACCGTCTGGCAACAAATGAAAGCAGTCTAACTTTGCTGGCAATTTTGGTACTTCCGTAGTCTCATTCCGCAGTGCCTGAACTCACAAGTAGTGCAACTTCATCTTCATCACTAGACTGAGTCGTTCTCAACCGGGATAGAGCATCGGCTACGACATTTTGTTGTCCTGGTAAATATTCAACCTTGATGTCGTATTCGGCTACCTGAATTTGCCATCTCGCGATTCTTCCTGAAGCCGCATTTACGTTAAACAACCAAGTAAGAGGTCGATGATCGGTCTGAATCAATATCTCATAACCCAAGATAAGCGGTCTGTTCACTTTCAACCCATAGACAATGCTCAGCGCTTCCTGCTCTATCGTAGCATAGTTCAACTCTGCCTTGTTTAAAGCACGGCTGAAAAAAGTCAACGGCCGAAGGAACCCTTGATCATCTTTCTGTTGCAAAACTCCGCCAATCGCCGTACCGCTGGCGTCCGTAGTCAACACAAAAGGTCTGTCAAAACGAGGAAAAGCTAGCAATACATCTTCCGCTAACCTTCGTTTCAATTCGCAAAACGCACGGTGTGCCTCCACACTCCACTCCACGCGCTGCTGTGTATTTTTTACCTCTCTTTTCCCACGAGTAAGTTTCGTGAGTGGTGCCGCTATCTGGGAGAAATTTTCCACAAATCGGCGATAATAATTCACTAATCCCAGGAAACTCTGGAGTTCCTTCAAAGTACTAGGAACTGCAATACCTTGGATTGCACCGATTTTCTCTGGCTGAGGGCGTAAT
>JAGKTI010026007.1:0-13753 GCA_018397915.1 Birgus latro | reverse complement strand
TATGTTTATGCAAGGAAGAAGGAACCAAAGGCAATGGGCCGGCATACTGTTCCTTCCAAGAAAAACAAAAACAATACAAAAGAGAGCCAAACTCAAGATCCGTTTATTTCGAGATGCCTGGACACACTGTGTTTGAAAAACTGGAGATCATAGGAATTAGGGAATACAGACAGAGGGAGACAGTTCCAGAGTTGACCAGTTGCATAAATGAAGGACTGGGAGTTTGTTGCTAGACGGGTGCTACGTGCCCGTCGTAGAGGTGGAGGGATGCAAGCAGACATCTCAGAGGAACAGTGACCGTTGAAGTAGCGATAGAAAAGAGATAAAGATGCAACAGTGCAGCGAAGTGACAGAAGTTGAAGGGAATCAGTAAGAGGAGGAGAGTTAATGAGATGAAAAACCTTTGACTCCACCCTATTGAGAAGAGCTGCATGTGGGGAGCCTCCCCACACATGAGATTAGTACTCCACACAAGAGCGAACAAAACCCAGGTACATAGTCAACAACTGTGCAGGGGTAAAGAAAATTTGGAGACAGCTTAGCACACCTAATCTCTTGCAAGCAGATTTCACAAGAGATGTAATATGTTCTCTCCAAGATAAATCCCGAGTGAATGAAACCCCAAGCATGTACAAAGATGATGCAGGACTGAGCTGAACATTATTAAACAATAGTGGGTAATCCTGTGGAAGATTTTATCTGGTTGATAGGAGTAAGAACTGAGTCTTTGATGCATTAAAAACAAGATTATTTTTACCCCAATCAGAGATACGAGCCAAGTCAGACTTTAGGTGTGCCATAGCCTCATCCCTTGTTTGTTGAAGTAACTGTTGAGATGGACGTTGCAGGAACCGAATGGAGAGGTGAAGGGTGGAATCATCAGCGTATGAGTGGATAGGGTTAAATGTACAGCGTAGAAGGTCATTGATGAATAAAAGGAAGAGAGTTGGTGATAGGAGAGAGCCCTGAGGAACACCACTGTTGATAGGTCTAGGAGAAGAACAATGGCTGTCTACAACAGCGGCTATAGAACGACCAGAAAGGCACAGATAGAAGGAGAGAAACCGTAGGAGGGCAGTTTGGAAATTAAAGATTTATGCCAGACTCGATCCAAGCTTTTGAGATGTCAAGTGCAATGGCAAAGCTTTCGCCAAAGTCCCGAAAGGAGGATGACCAGGAGTCTGAAAGGTAGGTGAGAAGATCGCCAGTGGAGCGTCCCTGACGGAACCCATACTGATGATCAGAAAGAAGGTTGTGACAGGAAATATGCTTTAAGATTATTCTGTTAAGAATTGACTCGAAAACTTTTGAGACACAGGATGTTAAAGCAACTGGACGATAGTTAGAGGGCTGGGAATGGTCACCCTTCTTTGGGACTGGCTGAATGAGAGCAAACTTCCAGCAAGAAGGAAAGGTACACGTTGATAGACAAAGGCAAAAGAGTTTACCTAGGCAGGGTGTAAGCACAGAAGCACAGTTTTTGAGGACAACAGGAGAGACTCCATCTGGCCCATATGCCTTGCTAGTATTGAGGACACTGATGGTTGAAAATACATCAGCTGGAGAAATTTGAACGTCAGTCATACAGAAGGGGGAAGTTATGGAGGAACAGCAGCGGAATCGTCTAAGGTGGAATTGGAGGTGAAAGCCTGAGCAAAGAGATCTGCTTTATCAGTAGAAGAAATAGCTACAGAGCCATCAGAGTAGAAAAGAGGAGGGAAGGATAATGAGGTAAAGTTGTTAGAAAGGTTTTTGGCAAGGTGCCAGAAGGAGCGAGAAGAATTCGAGTTGGAGAGATGAGAACATTTAGCGCGGATGAAATTATTTTTAGCATTTTTAGCTGAGCGAAGAACAGATTTAGCACGATTCCGGGCAGAAATATTAAAAAGATGTGATTCAGGGGTGAGTTGCCTCCGGTACCTTTTATAGGCACTCTCCTTGTTCTGGACAGCATTAGAACAAGTATGATTAAACCACGGCTTTTTGCATTAGTCAGAGGATATGAGAAAGGAATGTATGCTTCCATGCCCGAGAGAATAACCTCCGTAATGCGCAAGGCACACTCAGATGACTCCTGGCCATGGATGGAATAATCATTCCAAGGGCAATCAAAGAAGTACTGCCTGAGGGCCTTCCAATCCGCAGCTCCAAAGTGCCACAGACGACGTTTCTTTGGAGGGTCCACAGGCCGTACCAGAGCGATAGGACAGATTAAGGTAATATGATTATGATCGGAGGAGCCCAATGGAGAGAAAAGATTAACAGTGTAAGCAGAAGGATTAGTTGTTAGGAAGAGGTCAAATATGTTGGAACTTTCTCCAAGGCGGTCAGGGACACGGGTAGGGTGCTGTACAAGCTGCTCTAGGTCATTGAGGATAGAAAAGATGTAGGCTTGTTCACCAGGTGGATTAGTGAAAGGAGAGGAAAGCCAAAGGTGGTGGTGAACACTGAAATCTCCTAGAATGGAGATTTCAGAGAAAGGAGAAATGGATAGAATGTGTTCCATCATAGAAGTAAGATAGTTAAAGAATTTTTGATAGTCAGTAGAATTAGGAGATAAGTAAACAGCACAGATATATTTAGTAAGAGAATGACAGGACAGCCGAAGCCATAGAGTAGAGAATTCAGAAGAATCAAGTTCAGCAACATGAGAGCAAGATAGATCGTTGGGTACATATACGCAACAGCCACCTGAGAATAAAGTAAGAGAATACAGAAAAGGGTTTGCTGTCAGTTGCCTCAGACAGCTGAGTCTCTGTTAGGAAGAGAAGGTGAGGTTTAGAGGAGGAGAGGTGGTGCTCAGCAAAGCGAAAAGTTAGAGGAAAGGCCGCGAATGTTGCAGAAATGAAGAAGGAGTGAGTCAGACAGTGGTTTCAGGCAGCTCCTTGGGTCGTCACCGGGAGAGGGGTAGATGGTGGGGGGATTTATGGTCCCCCCCCATGGGGACTCCGAGGCTAGGTTATTCGTCGCCATTTTCATTTAATATTGAAATTAATTAATATATATGTATATATTCATGTTTATACGGTATGTATGAATGTATGTATTCATATATGTATGTATGCATAAATGTATATATATATGTATGCTCAGAATATATGTTATGTATGCATGTTGATATGTATAAGCTCAACCCACACACTTAACACTCCCAAAGAGTTTTGCTCACTCAGCTGATCAAAATCACATACCACAAGCTCTGACAGAATAAACTCTCAATTATCTATTATAATATCCAGCCCACCACAATATCCAGCACTGTTGGTTCAGCTCTAAAGCAATATCCGGCAAAATTATGGAACATCCATTGGAATTATGCAACATTCGATGCTGAAACGGGAAGTAACCGGAAGTTCTATGCAAAATCCAGTGGCGAGGCGTATTAGCTAGCTCATACGTAATGACAACTGGAGCCTTGGAAAGCCCTGCACTGCGCCAGCCAGTGAGAATGTCCGCAACTCACCAGCCAATCAGAATTTGTTGTGTGAGCTGCCCACCTGGTGTGCCGAGCCTACCATTGCTTTCTCGTTCTCTCACGTTGGTCTCGTTCATTGTTTTCTTTCGTGGATCTTCCTCAGTGAAGACGTATCTGTGCTGTCTGTCCCTGTGACCATGCCGTGGCAAAACCCTGATGCTACTACTTACCCTGTGGCCTCCCGTGCCTCAGTCGTCGTTGCTGCAAAGCTTGTGGCTTCTCAGTGCTTCGTGTCCTAGTGCTCTATTGTGATTCTGAAATACTGTACACGTTATTACTGCCACTTGACCACATGGGATTAAGTGCACTGTACTGTACTGCATGGTGTACAATTCTACCCTCCACTGATGCCAACACTTGGTGAATACATTGTACTCTATGTATTGTAATATTGTGCTGCGTCAATATTGTATTGTTTTTTATCTTTAATATTAATCTTCCATTCATGGGAAAGTTTTAAGATGGAGGGTCGAAAAAAACAAGATGAATAAATTCACTGAGAAAAAAAAATTCGAGATTTTCATCTGCGGGAAATCTGTATGACTCGTACGGTTTTCTGTCTAACGAACGACTCTAACTACCACCGAGCTTACAATATCTTACAGTATTTAGGCAAGCCCATTCCGTTAAATGTTATTCATAAAAACATGGAAAAATAAGGTAATGAAATAAATCTTGAGCATATATTGGCGAACTGATAATTTTGAAAGTAGTGTTGTACAGCAGAATTATCGTAACAACCTTGCTCACAGTTATTCAGTTATTATGAGCGAGCAGCGAAGTTATCCTTATTCTACGTTCAGCAGAGAAATGCGAGGCCTGACACGACACGGCCCGACAGTGATGGTTTGCAGAGGCTAATAACTTTTCTACTATGTGAGACAGAGAAGAGATTCTTTTAGCAGGTAGTAGATGCATTCAGTAAATGTTGTTTTTAACTATATATTTACTCATGCCATCAAAGAAACACCCTGGAATCAAAGCAGTCCAAGGGAATGTACCGATGGCTTCAATTGCCATGTTCCACTATGAAACAGAGTTTTAAAAGATTTCCTGTTGTAATATTATGTTTACTTGCATGAATTCAGATAATTAAAAATCGAATGTTTCGATCATAATTTTACATGAACGTTTTTTCTGTGTTTAGGGGGGGGGAAATCAGTATGGGTTAATGCCCCACTTCTGGATTTTATCATGAGGTTAATAGCCAAGGGTTTATCAATGCAGTTGGTTGACACTGGAAGTCGGGAGCAGAGAACTGAACATTGCGTTTGTGATAAATGCCACGGCCCCTCTCTATATGCACATCCAGACATCCAGAGAGAAAACATGAGAGAAAGAAAACGTGAGAAAGTAAATATTATAGCTCAAATTTTCTTCTGTTGTTGTTGAACTACCTCACCAACTGCAGCTGTCGACTGTAGCACCAGTCGACCAGGCCAGTACTCCCGAGGTGGATGGCAAGCTGGTGATAGGGAGAGCTGGAGCTCCCGTTTCACCAGCCCTCAGGACTTGATCCTGACCATCTCCCTTTGTTGGATATTTTCAGTGCCTCATTTACACAGAGAGTAGGCCAGCATACTCTCTTAATACCTCTATCTTCAACTGTCTGCACCACACTACATGCACATAAGGTATCACATCTTCTGTTCAAACTCCCTTTAGCAATGGTCGCTGCAATATTGCTATCAAAAGAGGTGGTCCCTCGGACTGCCACCACCGGCAGGGTAGGGCTGGCGGCACAGGGTCCTCCCGGTCGCCATCCAGCGACTGCGCTGGCAGTGACTGTTGCAATTTCCAATCTTGCTCGTCAGCGGAAAGTTAAGGTGTGGCCTTATTCCTTACCAATATCCGTGGCCTTTGGACCAATTTTGATTACTCATTGTATAAACTAAGTTATATAAATATTACCAAATATATCTGTGTAGTCTATTGTTCCCCCAATGCCTCTTCAGAACCCAGTGTATTTGACTCAATATCCACACAGTTGAGTAACCTCAACCTTGTGCTTAGTATCAAAATTACCAATTTGGGTGATTTTAACGTAAATAATGTTCAATAGTTATTGCATTCTGCCAGGACTGACGATGCCGGTCTAGAGTGGGAGCTGTTTGCAGAATTGTTTAATCTCACGCAGCTGGTAAAGCAACTAACCAGAATACCAGATAATCCTAACCATAATGCCCATCTCTTGGATCTATTCCTGACAAATAATCTAGATCAATACAGGATAGAGGTACTGTCACCACCTGGATCCTCTGACCACAATCTCATTAAAGCCTCATTAGCTAGCCCCCCCCCAAACCTCCCCATTCGGAACCTGTCCGGGTGACCCGATGGCACTTTGATAGGGAAAACTTCGATGGATTTAGAAATGATCTTGCTGACATTCCGTGGCAGTTTTTCTTCTCTAGTGATGCCAGTTCTACCCAGTCCCATATTAGTGATTTTATACTAGCTTGTATGGATTTGTTCAAACCAAGTCAACAGTTCACTAAAAGATCAAACTCTCCAAAATGGTTTGATAGCAGCTGTGCAAGAGCAACTGCTCAAAAGTCATTAGCATACAACACTTACTTAAAATAAAAAACATCTGAATCACTCTGTCAATTTAAAATTGCTAGAAACCATGCAAAAGCTGTAATAAATCTCGCTAAATCAAACTTTCTTCATAATCAAGCATCAAAACTACTTAACAACCCTAATAACAATAGAATACTCTGGTCATCTCTTAATTCTTTCAGTAATAGCTTTAACAAGTCATCATGGCAGCATTACAAATGACCCACATAGGAAAGCAAATATCTTTGCCAGTACATTTGCCAGACATTCTACCTTAGAGGAAGTGATTCAGAACTTCCCAGCACTAGAACTTGACTCTCCCGAAATTGTTCCACTTAAAATACAGACAAGATACGTAAAATCCAACCTAGACGGTTTACCTACCAACAAAACTCCAGGCCCAGATGGAAGTCTCCAATTGTTTTGAAAAAGTGTTCCCCAGAACTTGCACCTGTTCTTGCTAAACTATTCAGACTATGCATACGTACTTCTTCGTTCCCTAATTCATGGAAAGAAGCCAATATCCACCCAATTCCAAAGAAAGGAAGTTCCTCTGACCCCTCTGATTACAGACCAAGAGCTGCCACATCTTCTCTTGGTAAAGCATTTGAAATTTTAGTCAATAAGCACATAGTTAAACACCTTGAATCCAACAACTTATTTAGCGATAAACAATATACTCAGTCTCCTGACTCATACCATCCATCAATCAATCGACCTATATGGAGAAATTCACGTAGTTGTCCTTGATATTTCTAAGGCTTTCGACAGAGTATGGCATTGTTCCCTGCTGTCCAAACTCCCTTGCTATAGACTAACGTCTTTTGTGTCTCTGCTTGCCTCATATCTCATCGACAGAAAAATAAGAGTAAACGTAGATGATGTATATTCCAATTTCCACTCAATTAATGCCAGTGTGCCACAGGGATCAGTTCTGGCACCAACCCTGTTCCTGGTTCATATTAATGATCTCTTATCTGTCACCCACAATCCCATACATTCATATTCAGATGACTCAACACTTCACAGTTCATTCACACTCTGATACCCATTGATATCTCCAGTTCTCAACTCAGCACAGCCATCTCCATAAATCAAGACTTATCTGTGGTCAGTGAATGGGGACAAAACAACCTTGTCTCATTTAATCCTAGTAAAACCAAATATGTACAATTTACTAATAGACAGATATTGCCCGATTCATATTTTACCTTCTATGCTACTAATATTCCCATCTCCAAAAGTATTGAAATTCTCGGCGTCTCACTTAACAATGCCCTCAGCTGGACCTCTCATGTCAGATCACTTGCTAAAACCGCCTCAAAGAGACTTGGATTATTATACAGAGTCCATAACTTCTTCACTGACGAGCAGATAGCTATAATTTACAAGAGTCATGTGCGCTTTCAGCTTGAATATTGCTCACCCTTGTGGAATGGATGTGGAGAGGTTGCATTAAAACAACTAGACAAAATTCAGAAGAAAGCTGTTGGAATTATTAATAACACTGCTATTACAAACAATTTACCTCCCCTACAAGTAAGAAGGAATGTTGCCTCCCTTGCATTATTATATAGATATTTTTATGGTAAATGTTCAGACGAAGTTGCGTCCATTGTGCCACCTCTCCATGCCTTCCCTCGTGCTACACGGGCATCTGGCAGCGCTCATGACTGGAATGTCACACAGCCATATTGCAGAACTTCCGCCTATCAGAATTCTTTTATTTCCCGAACTGCATCTCTCTGGAACTCGCTTCCCAAGAGCTTTATCCCTCCAAACTTCAACCTACAGCTGTTCAAGTCCAACTGTTACAGATATTTCATGAATGGAGGACACCAGTAATCTGGTGTATGGATTTTTTTAAATTCATTTGTTTTTCCTTCTTCTGTTCTGTTATTTCGAAAAAAAATAATGTTGAAAGTTTAGATCAAGGCTATGCACAAACGCTCACTCGTTCATTTTGTGCTCACAAAGCACACATTGCTGGTATAAACTCATCGTAGAACACATTTGCACTGGCAGAGCAGATAAAATCTAGCTGATTGAAATGAAGATTTGCATTGTTGGATAATTTTACTGCTCTTGCAATTCGTATGTATTTACTAGATAATCTGCAGAACAGCTGAGTGGCGAGTGAGGAGTTGAGTGACGGCGGTAAAGGGAGGAATAAATTGGCGGACCGTGGCTTTATACATTCCTTTAAGGAAGGGAGTCGTGATACTTCTGTTGTACAACACTTCTTTCCAAATCATAAGTTCACCAATAAATGCTCAAGATTTATTTCTTTAGTTTAATTTTTCATGTTTTATGAATAAAATAACAAATAATGTCAAAGAAAATGAAGTTACTGTGTGCATTATGCACTAGTGCAAGACAGTGCAGTCATGTGTGTTATGTCTGTGTGCTCTTAAAGAGGACATTATGTTTCTAATGGAACTGTTTGTGTGACTCTGGTTACAGGTGATATTGTACGGTATGTACTGCATTGACACAGCCTATGTATAAGGGTATTTATCAGATGTGCCGGAGAAATAACTAACCGGAAAGGTAAATTCCTCAGGCTTCCCGGTTAACTGGGATTGTACTGTACAATATCACTGTACTGTATCTAAAACGTGCTGTATTCTATGCTTAGTTTTCATATTATTTCCATGGGAAAGTTTTTAGGGTTGAGGGCCGAGACAAATAGTAACACAATATCCGGCTTGATGCCGAATGTTGAGCTGATGGGGGGCTACTATGCACTATCTGGCATTTCTCATTATTTGGAGCAGGGCTTGGCTGAATTACAACAGATAAGTGAGAGTTTAGTGCAGTAGTGTTGTTTCCATTATAACAGGGTTAATGGTGACAATATTAACACTCTCAGCTCCAAAGACACTCTCAGGTATATAAAAGCGTCAGAGTTTAACTGGAACACATGATTTGTCCTGGCCATGACAGGGTTTACCACTCACTCAGGGTCACTCATCATCATCATCACCATCATTATCTGCTTACCATTTAATCACCGTCTGCCTCATTGTTATTCATATCGCACTAATGAGATGCTTCCATTTGTCATATTAATCAGAGCTTCTATTACTAACTCCCCCTTCCCCTTCTCTCTCTCTCTGATAATTGTACAGAGTGACAAGGAAAGAGAGAGAGAGAGAGAGAGAGAGAGAGAGAGAGAGAGAGAGAGAGAGAGAATTAGAATATAGTGTCATAATCCCATTATTTGATGAGTGTGTCAATTTATAATGAAAGCAAATCGATCACGTGAGAGAAGGCAGGGAGGATTAGGAAAAGAGAATAAGAGAGTGAGAGAGGAGAGCAGAGAAGCAAAGACTAGAAGAAAGCAGGGGAGGAACAAGTAAAAGAGAAAGAGGAAGAAGGGGGAAGAAAGAGGACTAGAAGACAGTGCAACGGCAGTATGTGGATGAAAAGAGGAAATTAGAGGAAGGGGGAAGGATAGAATAGGGAAGGAGGGATGGAAAAGAGAAGCAGAACAATTGAACAGGGAGAAAAGAAAAGAGAGCAGGAGGAAAGCAGAAAGGAAGGAAGGAAAGGAAATAAAGAAGAGAAAGAAAGGAAGAAGAAACAAAGAGACAATCCTCATAAACCTACAACGAAACTATTGCAGCCAGTTTTTAAAGTGTCTCTCTTTGAAACACATAGGATATGTGAAATGCTTTGATTCAAATGCCTCCTTCTGGCCACAGCTGAAAATTGCTTAATGATCAGCTGGTGCATCAGCTGACGCAGCAGCTGACATGCCAAATCAGCAGACGATTTCAAGCTGAGCAACTTTGTATTTCGTAAAAGTCGCTAAAATGCCTCCTTACAGCTGAAATTGAAAATCACCTATTAGCTAATGCGTCAACTGGAGCAACAGCTGCTGACGCAACAGCTGACATGTTAAATCAACTCAAAATTTCAAGCTGAGCAACTTTGTATTTCATAAGAAATCGCTCAGAGCTTTCCAAGAGCGGATATTCGAACTTTCCTTGCGAGAGAGAGAGAGAGAGAGAGACAAAGTGAACCGGTTGTAGACCTGTCGGCTTCACCGCAGGTATTAAGGGGGAGACGAAAATCAATTGAACAGGAGAGGAAAGGGAGGAAGAAACTAGGAAAATGAGGAAAAGGGAAAGGGTAAGGAAGGAGAGAAAGGTAAAATAAGACGGAAGGAGTTTGAGAAATTATTGGAGCAGAATGAGGGAGAAAACAAGAGAGAAGGAAGAGAAATAGCTAAAGGGAAGAGAAATAGCTAAAGGGAAGAGAAATAGCTAAAGGGAAGAGAAGGGGAGATGAAGGAACTGGGATAAAGGAAGAACACAGAGAAGGAAGCTGAGAATAATTTGCGGAAGGGCAGGAGAACTAAAAGTCGGGATGAAATAGGATCGTATTCTCAGTGGTTTTGAAATCATCGTAACACGGTTTCCTTTTCGATTTAATACGAACATCACATCTCAGTACACATTAACGAGTTTGTGATTCAAACTTTTTAAACTCGATGTTGAAATTATACGTCTAGCATACAAGCGACTCTTAAACTACGATAGGCAAAATAAATCGCTAAGGGAAAGTTTTTATGAAGCCTCCTATGCAACTTAGATTATTGGCGTTAAACTGGAGATCGACTGGTTTTATGATCACAGGCTTATTTGGATGTGAACCCGGTGGACTGTAGGCTAAAGCTGCCAATTTTCTGCTATCCACCATTCTTTTCTCCGGTGAAAGGGAGAGAGTTGAGGGATGTTTGTATAACAGGGCAGAGAAACCCGGTTATAATTCAGGAAGAGTAAAAGAGGAAGGAAGGAAGAGTACGAGAAGGAAGAAGAAAATCAAGCCTGAGGAGTAACATAGAAGCACGAAAAAATGAAGGAAGCTACGAAGAACTTGATAAAAAAAAAATAAGAGAAAAAAACAAATCTGACTTTGTTCCGTGATCCTCACGTCTGAATGACCTCGAAACTCGAATCGCTTCTTTCCACACACACACAAACACACACACACACAGTTTATGTACCAATTTTTATTCAGATCAGATATTGTACTAATGATGTTTTGCTAACATACAGTATACTGTATACAAACGCACATGTATACATGCATACACCCATATGCATACATACATAACAGCTGAGTGTTGCCACATTAGGGTCCCGAAAACGAGATCTCATTCCGTGTACAGCGAAGCCATTGCTATGCAATGATCTCAGGTTGTATAGCCACTCTGCAAGGCAAGGTGATCCTTTAACCTGGAAGTGTAAAGCAGTAAATTGTTCCTTTAACATAAATACTGTAGAATTAGCTTACACTTCTTGCCACTTCCTTCCTTACCTACCTCCCTACCTACATACTGTACCTTCCTTACCTCCCGTGCCATTTCCCTACCTACTTTCTTGTCACCCTGCACACTTAACTACCGATCTATCACCAGACTTCATACTTTCTTCCCTGCCTGCGTACATCTCTTCCTACCTCTCAGCAACCTTCCCCACCTACCTTCATTCTTGCCTACCCACCTATTGCGTATACCTTACTCTCTACCCATTTGCCTATTTACCTACCGGGCTAGTAATCTTTATCTCTGCCTACCAATCTGTTTACCTACCTGCTGCCTACCTACCTCCCTACATACCTACCTCCCTGCCAGCCTAAATACCTACTTCCCTGCCTGCCTCCCAACTTACTTCTCTTTGTTGTTCTCTGCCTGTCTCCCTCACTCCCTTCCTCCCTAACTAACTGCCTACCTACCCACCCGTCTTGCTACCTACTTCCCTACCTACCTACATCTCTACCTACTCTATGCGTACGTGGAGGGGGGTCTGGAGGGGTGGCAGCTCCCCGAAAGGAAAATATTTTGTCTTAATGGCAAGAGCTCATTTTCAGGCAGATTGCTCTGTTGTACTGATGTGGTTAAAATGAATTATGGATGACGCTCTCCAAATCTTGCATATTAAGGATATACTGTATTTTCCTTAATAAATGAGGATGAATTAATCTACTTGTTTTGGACGTTTTCTGATACATATTAATTCCCCACTATAAGTTTTCATGTGAACACCAATATGAACATGGAAATTTAATTATGTTAATTACTTTCACAAAGGTGGTAAATGGTAGCGACTATCATCCACATACCTGATGTAGTGCTGCCTAGTTCATCTTTCACCTTCAGCACCCTTTATCTGTGTCTGCACTTCTCTCTTCATTCTTTCCCATCTTTCTCGTCACTTTTTATTACTGTTCTTTCCTTTTCAGGTGGCTTTACATTGAGTGACACTGGGTGGCAACCACATAACCAACCCATACATATACCCTACGTGTCAACAAATGGGTTGGCGGAGGGTTAGTGCCCCTTCCCGTAAAACAACTAACTCAAAGACAAACGACCACCCCTTATGCGATTATGGCGTCTGGCTATAGATAGAGATAGACTTTCACATATATTTTCTTATATTTGCTTATACTGTACATTTGTGTACGTATATTTGGTAGCATTTATTTAGAGATCTGGGCAACTTTGAGCATTTTCAGAACAAACGCCTCTCGCATCCCCCCAGTGAAATGCCTTCCCGTACGCATATGTTACCAAACCTCCCTGTCGACCTTCCTACTAACGTTTCAACCTGCCTTTCTAACTCCCTACTCACCTCCCTATCTATCTACCTACATTCCTGCCCACCTGCCTACCTACCTCGATACCAACCACTCAATGCACCTCACTGCCTGCCTCCACTATCTAGTCGATGTCACTGGTACGTATTTATTTATTGCAATTTGCCAGGTTATAGTGGGTTATATGAAAATTGTGATAATGCCATAAATTACTGGATTCTTAACGCCCTTCCCAATGTTATCAGTGTTATGGCTATACTTTTTTAAATAAAGGCATTATTGGGTAATTGTGACACTATGGTTGCTCTGAGTAAGTTTGCCACACCCACGAGGGTACACTGTCTAGTGAAGGGGTTTCATTTGACACATCACTCGTCAAAATCTGTCCATAACTGCGGCCGGTTGAGCGAGGCAGACGGGACGGACGGAAAGAAATCTGTCATCCCGCCCCCAAGGTCTAATGAAATACAAGGTCTGCCCACTTGGCTTCTCTGCCCACGTATTGTGACGTCAGCTTGAATCTAAGATGGTGGGATTACCATACGGAGAAATTAAGTAAAGTGGATGGGTAACTGCGACAAATTGCCACACTTACACAGGCCAGTGTTGTCATATAACTATTGATCTTTGGTGGTCCTACTACTGTTAGTGATTATTTTCTATGTTATTGTTTCAGTGCTTAAAACTGTATAAACACAGGATGCGCACTAACACAAAACTAAATTAATTCCCAAGTGTACCATCCTTATCTTTTCCATATTGTTGGTGCTCATATATTTCTGCTGCTAATTTCTTAGTGCAATTCTTTTCATTTTCATTATTATGATCACTAAAACTCCCATCATCATCATCATCATCAACACATTCATCATCATCACTGTCACTACCATAGCTCCCTTAAGTTATCTACATTCCTTTTCACACATTTCAAACAAATAAGGCTGCCTAGGAAAATACAAACACAAAGTATCGTCACTGTCATTATCACCATAATCACCGCTACCACAACCATCGTCATTGTCATAATAATCACCATCATCTCTGCGCCACTGCCTTAGTTCCCTCAGCTTCCGAATCTCTCTCTCTCTCTCTCTCTCTCTCTCTCTC
>JAGKTI010026006.1:0-13753 GCA_018397915.1 Birgus latro | reverse complement strand
TATTCACGGCGGCCTAGTGTACTTTTATTCGTATTTTTCTGGTTTTTCTTTTGGCTTATCAGCTAGAACAAACATCGGTGAATAAGATGTTGTGAGTTTCAGGGCAACATTTTGAGGTTTGGGCGGCGAAAATGAGGCGAGAATACGTGTAATTTGCGTACCTCAGGCTGCCAGCGCTGATGCGCAAGACAATTGATTAGCACTGGCAGTTGATCTAAGGCTGGAATTTCCTTCTCTTAGATTTCCTAGCGTATTCAGTGTCCAAACTGTCGTGCTGCAAACACCAGCAGTAGTAGTATGCCATCACGGTCGCATTCCATCTCCCTTGATACCTGTGCTCCATCGTCTTGATGTCCTGGTGAAACCTTTCACCTTGTTCTTCACTGGTTGCACCGAGATTCCCTGGGAAAAAGTTCATGTAACTGGCAAAAAATGCACTTTTACGCTCGTTTGCCCCCAAGTCTCTCAACAATGTCAGGAGAGTTTCCACTATGGATTCATAGTTTTCTGCTTTCTCGTTTCCTTCGAAACTACGTTGGCAAATGCAATCAAGCAATCTTTTTCACCTGGTGTCATTGATTTCATGAATTCCTCATCCTTCATGAGCAACCTTATTTGTGGGCCGATGAATATTCCCGCCTTGAGTTTTCATTCGAATGTGGGGGGAATTCCAAGCAAAGGTATTGGGAGCATGCGCTTTCTTTGTTGAGAGATCTTACAAATTGTTTCATCAGACCTAATTTTATATGTAGTGGGGGCAGCAGAACCTTCTAAGGTTCTGAACTAGAGGTATATTATTGATGTTCTCTCTAACTGTGAACTGCTTTCTGGATGGCCATTCCTTCTGTATCCAGTGTTCCTTCTTCGCACGGCTATCCCAGAGACATAGTAAGCAAGGAAACTTGGTGTATCCTCCTTGCTGCCCTAAAACCATCGATAGCACCTTCAAGTCACTGCACACCATCCAGTTGTGATCGCTGTATTTGATTTTTTCAAGAACCAGTTTCATTGTGTCATATGTTTCTTTCAAGTTGACTAACTGACTGATAGGAATGGAGGCAAGTTTGTTGCCATTGTGCAATAGCACACGCTTCGAATTTTCAATAAAGATCCTCCATTCATTTGGCACATATTTACATTCCATCTTCTCAATCAGCCCTTTAATATCATTACAATAAACAAAACCATTTTCTTTAGTAAAGTAATGCAGTAAATCTACCTCTTGGTTGCGGTACTTGATGAATGTTCCGGATGCCAACATGTTCTTATCCTTGAGCCTTGACCTCAATATTTCCGCAGATGATTTTGGCAGATTGAGATCCCTTACCAAATCGTTCAGTTCAGCCTGTGTGAATGGCCTCGTACTTCGGTATCGCTACTTGAGGCAATATATTCATCGTCGTTAATATCAGATAGTTCAGGCATTGAACTTTCATCCGAACTTGCGACATCCAAAGTAGTGAAAGTAGGCACAGGGACTTCATCCAAATGAGGAACAGGCTGCAACGCTGAGGGAAGACTGGGATACTAAGTGCAGGTTTTAGTCCTTGAGCTGAAATCAGACACATTGGCCATGCAAAAATAGCAATAGGTCAGTTGGTTTGGGGGTTCCTGCCATACCATCGGAACTCCAAAACTGAGACTCTTCATCTGAGATTTTGTCCATTGTTTAAGGTTCTCAACACATGTCCTTCACACCTTATGAGGGGCCCATGAATTCTTCTGGTCACCAAGAAGAACACCAAAGTAAGCGTGATATGCTTTGCAAACGAACTCTGTGATTTTTGTGCACTGTTTTGGGGTGGTAAAAGATCCATAGACATAGCAAAACACATCAGGATCGGTTTTACATTTTCTATGAGAAGCCATTGTCTTCTGCAAAACAATCAGTATAAATGAAGCAATAGCTGGCTTGGCCGATTAGCACGGCACTGATGCTGCAGTCATCCAACCGACAACTAACCCCTCCCTACAGGGCGTTCTGTAGACAACTAACCTCTCCCTACCGGGCGTTCTGTAGACAACTAACCTCTCCTTACCGGGCATTCTGTAGACAGCTAACCCCCCCCCTAACAATTGTTCTGTCGCCGGCTGCTGAATCATATCAGCCGGAGGTGATTCTGGTCCCCGCTTCTCAGACTGACAAAGGCGTCAATACCACATGAACACAGCAGCAACAGAAATATTGGGGTCACAGCATAATATGGCATTTTATATTCATCTACCTCAGCATTATATTACAGTGAGACCCTTTCAATGACAGCATTCAGCATTTTGTGGGAAAATTTGACTTTCTAGCTGAAAATGGTTGTGATTTTCGGAATCAGCATGAAAGAAATACCCTTAATCTGATATGAGCTACTAGTCAGCAAAAGTGATGTAAACCAGTATCGCAATAATTTCATTAGACCATGTTAAGCTGCTATGCAATACCGGCTGGTGTAATAATTGCACTAATTCCATCAACCACCTTTAGTTTTCAATAAAACGCTGTGTATCTGGGTGTTGGAAAATGTAGGTAAACAGGTCCACTGCGCCTTGACGGTAGCTTAAATATTGTAGATGAGTCTTCTATGGAACATAGAAGACTCACCTACATAGGATGGCGTAATGAGACACCCTGCCCTCGTGGTCGCTGAGAGAGTCAAGAACAGGTCGCGCCCATCATGAGCTCCAGTGGTCAACTAATTGAAACACCGGCGTGCTCTTCTCTCCTCTGTCCCTGAGATGCTATGTCATCAGAACCATGGGGGTGGCGCCACATTGGTCAGCGATGTGGGCATGCATTCCATCATGTAGATCACTCATGGCTGTAAATGGTAATACAAGGCTATACATTACTAAACATGTACTAACATACATGAATATTTATATAAGAATAAGCAGTATGTAAAAATAATATAATGTCTATTAAAAATCATCAAATCATCTGTAACAGCTGGCCTTTCGACATATAGAATGGAACTAGATTGAAATTAATGTATATCACATTTATTTCAATTAATCTGCACAAGGGTGTAACAGTACAACAACCTTGTTCAGTAGGGCGTACAATTCTTGCTCGTGATGGTTCACTTTCCATTCCGAAATTTCTTTCTTAACCGTTTACATCCCGACCGATTTCCAACCTACGATACCCCAAAATCCCGAGCATTTTTGGGGAAAAAAATTTATTGGCTCAAACCTTCGCTTTTGGTGAGAAACATCGAAAATTCATAGAGAAATCGCGATCCTGAGCTTAAAACTGTTGATACAGGTGTCATGCAACCTTACATTTTCCTTCTTTTTCAGAGTACCTGGCTAAAGAAAAACTATGGAAAGATTAACTAATTCAAGCCACTTTCAATTACGTATTTATTTATGTATTTGGTAAGAAATTATGTGTAGTAACAGACTATATTGGTTTTAACACATTTATATAGGCTATAGAAGAATTATTCAGTCACCAAACACATTCACATATGGCACCTTCCTTTATGACATTACCACCTCATCACTTCTGTTTTTTTCTTGCTCTAGCTTCTTTATTTCTTTGTCCTCCACCTCAGGAATCACTTTCACCGTGAATTTCGTCATTGGAGAGACCTTGGTGCAACATACCTTTACTGCCCAGGTGAACTGCCCAGTGTGGGGGGGAGGGGGGGAGGGGTTAGGTGGAGCCAGGCAGCATCTCCGCTTGACAGCAGGTAGAGGAAGGTCTCCCACATATGCCAACCGAAAATCACCCATGAAACTTGAAAATTGTGCAAATTATGACACTTGCAATTGCGCGACAAACCCATATGTCAATGGGTGTAGCTGTGACAAAACATCGCGACGTACCCATACGTCGATGGGATTCCTCGGGTTAAGAACCTATTAGTCCACTAATACATACCCATCTATATTTCTCAGACGTTTTAAGCAGGTTTCTAAATTCAAAGGTTTCTCCAGCCAGTTTACTCTGTTGGTAAGGAATGTCAATATATCAAGTTCCCATACTTAAGTTCATTAAGCTACGACAATAGGAAAACACTTGAACAAACTCCGTGATTCCAGTTCCCTAATTAAGTTTAAGATAATATTTACCAACCAGAACGCTATTAGCAGCTTTATTAAACATTACGCTTGTCTCCCACCAACCTCCGGTCCAGTGTTGTTTATTTATTTTCATGTTCTAGCTATCCTGTTCAATAAGTGGGGTCGACCTCACGTTGGCTGCTCCACCGAATTCTTAAGCACCAAGGATATCCACTCAGAATGGGGTTAATTTCTAAACCCCTCTCGTTCTTCTGTTATAGAGCACTCTACTGTCACTCTTCTGAACACCCCTGTTCCTCTGCTAATTATCAGATACTAAACTCATGCAAGTCCTGCACTGATCTCATCACTGCTGAATCTATCGTGATTCACAGAATCCGACTCAGTCTTAATAGTTCGACTAGCGCTAACCTACTATTCAAGCAGTAACTACTTTCAGGTCAACTCCTACTTTGTATTTTTCGTATATAGCATAGTTAGCCTTTGCACTGTTATTCTAATATTGCAAAGAGTAAGCGTGCTGCTTTTATTCTTTACCTCTTTTGTGTCACTTCCCTCTATATGTTCTTATGTTAGTTTATGTAATGTATCTTCGAAAAAACGGAATTTATATTTCACCTGAAAATGATTTTTACCTTTTAAACTTTCAAATGCATTAAAGATGGAGACTATGTCTCCGAAACATATGGAATAATAATGATGCTGTTCATCACGACGGTGGTACTACTTTTCCTGACAAGTTATGGATTCGAGGAGGAAAATCTTTTGCGATTATATTGTATATATATAGATAGATATAGATATAGATATAGATAGATAGACAGATAGAAACTGTTTCTTTCCTAGCGTCTTCTACAGTCTGATGTTATATACCAGTGGTTTCCAACCGGTGGTCCATGGACCCCAAGGGGTCCATGGAAGAATTTCAAGGGGTCCATAGGGATACCATATATTTTTACATTTTTATTCCACTGGAATTAATGCATGGCGTGTGACACATGAATGTATGTATTTGTTGCCGAAATAGCTGATATCAATTTTGCTAGCTAGACCTATCTTTTTTGTAGGGATCCACAGGTAAGAACATGGTTGGAAAAGGAGGAAGGAGACAAATTGGTTGGAAGAGGGGGAAGGAGACAAAAAAGGTTGGGAACCACTGTTATGTACGAAGTGAATAAAAATATGTAATTACGAATGCCAGTTCAATTATGCACGGAAGATATGTTCTTTAAAATACAATGTTCTTTACATAGAAGCGTATCTTTTTCTTCTTTCTTAGTCTGTATTCCGCTTTCTAGCATTCTCTTCCAGCCCTTCGTTACCTCCATCTTTCTTCCTTTTTTTATCTTCCATTCCTTCTCTTCCTCCCTTTTCTCAGTCTTCTCGTACTCTTCATTTTCTCCTCGCTCTTGTCTCTCTTTCTCGCCCAACATTCCCTTCACACTATTATTCACGTTCTTCCTTTAATCATGCTCTTGTTTTCATCTTCCTTTTCCTTTATTTTCTTTCATTCTCCTCATTGACTTTCCATTTCCTCTTGGCCGAAATACCGTTGTCTTTTTCTACAGTACCTTCCTCTCACTAAATAGATCTGTTCTTTTCTTCTCGTATTCCCCTTTTCATTTTATTTGTATACTCTCTCTCTCTCTCTCTCTCGCTCTCTCTTCCACCCCCTCTTGCCTATCCAAGTCGTTCTCCTGCATGTGCTCGTATTCTTCCTCCTTTAGCTTACATCTTATTTTCGGTTTCCCTCTCGGCATCTTAACTTTTCCTATATACCATTTTAGGAAATACGTTTCATTATCCTTTAATTTTCAGTTTCTCTCTCCCACTGTTGCTACTTATACTCCCTTGTGTTAGTCAAGCTGCCCTGTCTCATGCAATCTTCCACTTCGTCCACCTATCTTTTCGATCATCTTTTCATCTTTCTCCCGTCTCTACAGCGCATCGTGAGTGATTTCATCCATGTATTTGTGTCAATCTCCATTTTTCAACTTCCTCTTACTAGTCAAACAAACATGTGTTCCTGCTTTTCTTTAGCTCTCGCCCTTTGCGTTCCCTTTCTTCAGCAGCATTTATTATGCAATAAGAAAGGAAAGAGTAATAGAAGGACAGCTTGCAAAACCTATTTCTCCTAACGAAAGGTAAAAGAAAAAGCAGCGAACATAAAATCTGATCTCATCAGGATCCTCAGACATACAGCATTTAACAAAGACTGAAAGTCATAGGCAATGGGAAACATGAACAAGAAAAAACAGTTCCAAAGCTGGCCAGTTGTGTGCATGAACGGTTGAAAGCACCTGTTCAGCCTTGCATAAGATGACTACACACACACACACACACACACACACACACACACACAAAGAGGTGCTGGTGCTAGTGTGCAGTTAAGCGGGTGCTGCCCTTCCACCTTTATGGAGATGGATGCAAGCAGCAACTCCAAAAGAACAGTAACCAAAACAATGGCGATATGAGAGAGAGAGAGAGAGAGAGAGAGAGAGAGAGAGAGAGGATTGTTGCAACGAGAAAGAGTCTAAAGGCCGTCACTGAGATGGAGTCGATGAGATGATCAGTGATGAGCCTTTGACACTACCCTGTTGTAAACAGGATGTACGGATTTAAATCCCCCCCTTCCTGTGTACATGATATTGGCGTCCATGCAAGGGCAAATAAGACCATTGTTAAAACCCAACAACTAAGAGGCGTAGGGAATTATTATTATTGTTTTAACCATTAAAGACAAGGATTATTTTTACCTCATTCAGCCTTTTCAGACAAATCAAAAATTAAGTGCGGCAAAGTCTCATTCTACGACTGCCGTAATGATGGATGCTGTGAAAAGTGAATGGGGAATGAAGCCGTCAGCGCATGACTGGACAGAGGTGGATATACAGCCCATAAAGTCACTGATGAAAGGAGGAAAAGCTTACTATCAAGACTGAACTCTGAAGAACACCACTACTGATAATCATAGAAAAACAAGAGCGGCAGTCTCCGACAGCAGCTACAGAATGACTAGAGAGGATGCTAGAAACAGGGAGACATAAACCAGGAGGAATGTATAGAATCTAATGT
The DNA here is from genome assembly GCA_018397915.1 of Birgus latro. Classification (NCBI taxonomy): domain Eukaryota; kingdom Metazoa; phylum Arthropoda; class Malacostraca; order Decapoda; family Coenobitidae; genus Birgus; species Birgus latro. The sequence goes on along the minus strand of JAGKTI010026006.1, from coordinate 6,658 downwards.
TTTATTCCACACCTTGTTGAAGGTCTTTGATACATACAGTGTAACAACAAAAGTTTATTCTAGTATCACGACAGAGTTTGGCTAAATATAATATGACGCAGTTCTTTGACGGAACCCATATCGGAGCTCAGAAAAAAAAAAAAGGTCATGAAATGAATGAAGTTTCAGAATCTTTCTGTTGTGGACGGACTGAAAGACTTTAGAAAATCGAAGGATTAAGGCAGTTAGGCACTCCTTCAAGCGCTGGGACCGATCAGCAATCTTTCCGAATGGCTGAATGAGAGCAATCTTTCAGCAAGATTGAAATACGGGTACGGTATGTAAGTTGAAAGGCAATGGCTAAACAGCGTTTCGTAAGCACGATGTCAGCATGGAAGTAAAGGTCTGGTAAACAACCGGGGAACCCTGAACATTGTTAACAGCGAAGCAAATGAGGGCAAGAAGTACATGAGTTCGAAGAAATTTTAATGTCAGGGGGAGCAGAGAAGGAGGAAATAGCATCAAAATCGCACAAAATTGACTAAGAGGCAAATTTCTGTACAAATACAGTAGTTCAACTTTACCAGAGGAAGTAACAGCTGCAGAGATCTTTCAGTGAAAAAGAGGTAAGAAAAGGAAAGGCATGAATTGTTGAAGTTTTTTGGTTAGATGTCAGAAGTAGTGCAAGAATTTTTTATTGCAAGTTCGTACATTTTTTACCACTGTACTTTCAACCTACTTCATGTTCTCTGCCTTTCTAGTCTCCACCCATTCCCTCGTGAAAATCTAAACTGTCCTCCTTCATGTAATGTTTCACTTTATACTTTGTTCTTGGTCATCTTATCCTCCCTTCTCGTCCGCAGCGTTCTATCTATCTATAGCTAGGGCATCTTAATACTGGAAAAGGTGCCCACAAGCAATTTACTTAAATATTACGAAGTCCATCGTTAACAAGCTGCCCTTCCTCCAGGTCGCATCACTTTGATTTATATACCTCTCTAGTCCATCCCACCAACCACTGTCTCGGTCTCCCCTACCCCTCACCCACTCTTCTAGTCAATTTCCATTCTCTCCACATGACCAAATATCCCAGAATACTTTTGTTCAGGAAACAACAATACAGGGCATTTTCCAACCCTAGTTTCTCTCACTGAAGGCACTTGAACACCGACTGTCCTACTTTGTATTTCTCATATAGCACCATCCGTGCATATACTGAACAACCCTGGATACATGAAGCATCCCTGTTCCACTCCAACATTTAGATCAACATACTCATTTCAGCTTCCACACGCTTTACCCTGACTTGATACATACTCTTAAGCACATTCAACAATTTCCCATCAACCTTATAAGTTTTCAACACCCTCTATATTCCTTGGCTATCTGCTTTGTCATATTCTTTCTCCAGATCCATGAAGACATCTCTCCATTCTGTAAATACTTTTTTTTTATTATTATATCTTAGATATCTGATCAATATCTGTTCTACACACCCATATCCCTACGGCATGAGATTATGACTTTCCTTCCATTTTTTCTCCATCACTTTCTTTCCTCCTCCGTGTCTCTCTCCCATGGGAGATTCTTTCACTTCATTTCTCCTTCCATCTCCCTTCACTTGTTGTATGACATCCTCAGCTTAACTCTCCCCCCTTCTCTCTCTCTCTCTCTCTCTCTCTCTCTCTCTCTCTCTCTCTCTCTCTCTCTGATGCACTCCTTGATTCGCCCGTGTATGGAGTACAACTCTCATATGTAGGGAGGCTCCCCACATGCAGCTCTTCTCAATAGGGTGGAGTCAAAGGCTTTTCGTCTCATTAACTCTCCTCCTCTTACTGATTCCCTTCAACCTTTGTCTCTTCGCCGCACTGTTGCATCTTTATCTCTCTTCTATAGCTACTTCAACGGTCACTGTTCCTCTGAACTGTCTGCTTGCATTCCTCCACCTCTACGACGGGCACGTAGTACCCGTCTAGCAACAATCTCTCATCCCTTTTCTGTCCAACTCTCTAATGCAAGAGTTAACCGTTACTCCCAGTCCTTCACTTATGCAACTTGTCACGTCTGGAACTGTCTTCCTCTGTCTGTATTCCCTACTTACTATGATCTCCAGTCTTTCAAACGCAGTGTGTCCAGGCATTTCCAAATGAATGGATCTTGAATTTGGCTCTCATTTGTACTGTTTTTTTCTTTTTCTTGGAAGGAACAGTATGTGGGCCCATGGCCTTTGGTTCCTTCTTCCTTGCATTTAAAAAAAAAAAATGATGTATGTAGTTTAGTCATTTGTTCCTTAAACTTAAATGTAGAATTCCATTGTCAGATCCTCTCAGGCTGCATAAGTATGGTACAGTACCTTATATATTAATACTGTGTATGAGCGCATATGTGTTCATGTAAGCAAAGTTAAGAAATATATAGTCATTACTTTACGTCCTATTCTTAGGCTTAGTACCATCGTTAATAGCATCAGTTTCTATCATTCGAATAACGAGGTTCTGCGTCTGCCTTTTTATTGTGTATTTTAATACTGAGAGGTGTGAAGGGTAGAAATGAAGAGTCTGCTTTGGTATCCTCTTCATAATCATTTGCAATGATAATAGAAAGTCCTCTTAAGCCTCTCTTTACTTATAGCATAACGCTGGGAGACACTAATTCCATCATTACTCCATCGTGCCCTGACTTTAAACGGCTGTAATATCACTGATCAACAACAATTTTGTCCTAAGGGTATTGATGGGTACTCTAACTAAACTTTTTAATGCTATCCAGGTTTTTCCCATCAGGCTCAGTTTTCTTGTGACGCCATGTTCACACTTCTGCCTTATAAGTATAATAGGGATCAATTCATAAACAAAAAGCTTAGTGAAGTACTCTAATCTACCATCTGCAATGAGACCAGTTCCCCACAGTTCTGAACTTTCAATTCCAAATTCTCCAAAGCAAAGTGATGAGGAATCAAACGAAGCTGAAGTGTATCACGAGAAAAAAAGGTGAAGAAATTTCTGATCCAACATTCCAGGCTACATGTTCTTCCAGTGAAGCGCATTTACTATCACAAGGAGGTGTGATTGACCTTCCTCTTGACTTTGGTTATTTAAGAAGCAGACTGAACTTTTAGGTTCGAGAGTAAAGTGTTGGAATCTGGTGCAGTAATAGTAATGCTTGCTTTTTCTGGAGCTGCCATGATGATTTCAAAGGATGCATAGCTACAGAGGATGGACTTGTGTTTCGTAAAGAGGTTAATTCAGTCATGGGGGTTCTCTGTCATGAACAGAATGTGGATGAGTGGCGCTTGTTCACTGACTCCTGAAAAGTCAGTTTGAATGCGGTCCTTCTTCATAACGCAAATAAATTTCCCTCTGTATCTATTGTACATGCTGCAAGCATGAGTCATACAACAAGAGGTTGCTTTTAAAGAAAGATCAGTATAAAAAATATAAGCGGGATACCTGTGGAGATCTAAAGGTCATTGCAATTTTGTTAGGGTTGCTGCTAGGTTACACAAAGTACTGATGTTTTTTCTAGGTGAGTAGGACACTGGGGACAAGCAAAAATACTGCATTCAGGAGGATTGGCCAAAACGTAGCCAACCTCACTTGTTCCAGGGAAGAAAAAATATTGTGAATAGTCCTCTTGTTGAGCGTGAGAAAGTGTGCCTTCTTCCTTTGCACATCAAGCTTGGACTTACGAAAAGCTTTGTTAAAGCGATAGATGAAATGTAAACTGGATTCACATACTTGAGAAATAAGTTTCCAGGGATCAGTGATGCCAAGATTAAAGATGATATTATTGTAGGCTTTCAGATCAGAAAATTTTTAAGAGATGAGATTTTTGAAGGATGGTTGAATGACGTTAAAAAAAATTGAAGCAAAGTTTCAAAAGTATCTGCACAAACTTTTTTGGAAAATACAGTGCCAAAAACTATCCTGGTAGGGTGGGTGCCCTTCTTAAGTCTTACCAAGCAATGGGGTGCAATTTGTCATTAAAGATTCATTTTTTGGACTCTCACTTAGACTTTTTCCAGGAAAACCTGAATGCGGTGAGCGATGAAAGCGGTGAGCGTTTTCATCAGGACATTTTTAACATGGAAAAGCGTTACCATGGCAACTGGAGCCCCAGTATGCTTACAGAGTACTGCTGGACTCTTAAGAGACATTCTTGAGGCAAAGTACAACAGAAAATCAAACAAAGCTACTATTTAAACTAAAAGATTGTCTTTTGATAAGTGATAAGCCTTAATAAGTATGTAAATACATGGGTTTTTAAAATTTGAACTGCATGTCACTCAAAAACTAACCTGATAGAGAAATTTTACAAACATATTTGGATTCAGCACAAAAACAACTAAAAGAATCAGATAATTTCATCCATGGGGAACGATTTTTTCCTAGTGTATCATGACTGAAGAGCCAGTTATAGGACAGAATACTGGTGAACGTATTGATTCCTAGCATTCCATCATAAGAGGTAAAAAAAGAGAAAAATAATAAAGAGGCTTAAGGATGGTATCAACAATACAGGTGATTTTGCACTGATTGACTCGCAAAGATGGTCACAAGATGCTTCAACAAGGCAGTACCCAAATCATGCAATAATGCGTCTTTGTCACTGCTTCATAAAAAGAATAAATAAATAAAAAATATTAAAGATCAAGAAGGGCTGCCATCCATGGAGTCATCTCCCTGTTGTTTACAGATTATTTACTTAAGCACTAAAAAATTAATTAGTCTTACATTTAATACAAACAAGCCAAGAGAACACGCACATTTCGCTGTTATTATTCACCAACAGACAAAAATCAAAATATTAATCATGTAGTTATGAAAACTTCAAAAAATAACAAACCTCTGTGCATGCCATTTATTGATACTAAAAAGCACTGGATTCAGCTATAATGCTGACAGTGACCACAGTAAAAAGGCAGATGTGGATGTGGGCAGTTCACGTGTTTTGTGACACGGACTACTGATGCCTAGCCAGATGTTCAGACTTGTAGGGCAGTAAGGTAATTTGGAAAAAAAAAAAAAAAAGTTTCGACAGTATTTAATATTTTTTCCCATAAGCAGTAAATATTTTTTCAAAAAACAAAAATGAAAAAAATTATATTAAGTGGAAAATATATATGTTACCTGCAAAGTGGGAAACTTGTCATTGTATAGAATGCCTAGGTATTCTACAAATGCCTAAGGCTTCAAGACAAAATGCCTAAAGCTTCAAGACAAAGCATGAAATAAAATTATCTGTACACATTTCCAAGGTACTCTGTAGATTAGATAGTTTGTTTCAGGCAACGTGTGAAACGACCAAACTGCTACAAGCAGGCAAACTGTGAAATCAGTTATTTAATTTACGTTAGATTACGTTAGGCAGCAGTTAGGTTAGGCTGGGGTAATCTAGGTTAAGTTTTGGTTAGATTAGGCTAGGTTAGGTTCATTTAAATAATCGCTTAACATAACTTAGCGTTCTAAATTAACCTAACCTAACGTAACCTGACCTACCTTAGCCCAACTTAAATTAAACTTAACATAGATTATCCCTGACTAACCCCCTGTTGTCTATTAAATTATGCTTTGCCCAAAAAATGTTAAAGTTCAATAGAATACCTAGGGATTTTGTTCAAATCCCTAAGTAAAGTATATAAGGTCAGAGTGAAATAATCTTATTTCATACTTTGCCAAAAATACTAGACATTCTATAGAATACTAAGGCATTCAGTACAATACCTTAGTTTCACACCTTGCACACTGTGGACTAACAGAAAATTCAATCACCTTACTTGTGGCAGCAGAGTTAGTTGACTGCTTAGCAGTTCGAGTCTCCAGCACCTGTCCTCCCTGTCATGCCACCTCCTTATGTTGACCTTCCAGACTTTTCGTGACCAACTATTACCGACCTTACAGCCCCACTTCAACTAAGGATGGGAAAATCACCATCGCAAGAGGAGCTCACTAAAGCAACCAACCTCCTTGCCACCTCAGGAATCAGAAACGTCTCACCACGCAAGCCACCACTTCGAAACTGCCCACTCGCCGGCACCCTCGTCTCTCTTTGTTTTCCCCCGTGTTGCCAGCTCTCATCACGCAGTGTTGCCAAATTCTTTCATCTACACCAGTCACACCACACGCCCCCTTGATCTTAAGATCACTAATTAATACTCCTCCCCGCTTGACTCTCTCTCTTCATAATCTCTCATCCACACTGGTGGTCGCCTCTCTCGCCACAACCGCCGTGGTATCTCCTCGTCTTCACGAGATGTTACTACCCATCAGGTGCCACTGGCCCCTCGTCCTCCGTCGATGAGTCCACGACTCTTCTAATGTCCAGGATATGCCGCGGCATCCCGTCGACGGAGACATTGTTCTGGGAATGCACATCAGTCACTGTGCCCTTCCCCCATTGTGATGTGCATTTTGCATTCGGTGGCTTCACCCAAACCTCATCTCCAATCTGGACGGACGCACCACCTTCCTCGCCGCCCACACTCTTTGGTACCATACTAGGATGTCGCCACTCAAACACCGCCCTCTGCGGAACAGTCGTCTCATCCTGGCCTGACTTGGGCGACATATTATACCAAAATACCGCCTCCATAGGTGTCACCTGAGCCCTTTCTGCCATGGCCTCGATTGTCCGATGATGTCTCTCCACAATTCCATTTCCACTTGGCCGGTATGCAGCT
>JAGKTI010026005.1:0-13754 GCA_018397915.1 Birgus latro | reverse complement strand
CGGAGAGAGAGAGAGAGAGAGAGAGAGAGAGAGAGAGAGAGAGAGAGAGAGAGATTCCTAACCACATGGGAATACTGGCCTTAGTCTATCTATCTATCTATTGCCAGACCTCAATCCCGCACAGGGTGGCCACAAACAAATCGCCTCCATGTCGCTCTGTCCCCCGTCATTTCACCACCCTGCTCCCAACTCACACCCCCCTCTCTCATGTACTTCTCCACTCTATCCCTCCATCTCATCCTTGGCCTCTCCTTCCCTCTCGCCCCCTCCACCTCACTCACATACACTCTCCTCATCAGTCTTTCACTCTCCATCCTCTCCACATGACCAAACCACCTTAACGTGTTTCTCCTAACGCTTCCTATCACGTCCACAACCACACCACAACGCTCCTTCACATCCTCATTTGTTAGTCTGTCTCTCCATGTGACTCCACATGCTCCTCTCAAATAACTCATTTCAACTGCTCTCACTCTTGACTTCTGTCCTTCCAACAGGGTCCAAGCTTCACTTCCATATGTTAGAGCTGGTATCACAATACTGTCATGTAACAACTTTTTCACTTCCATACTCACCTCCCTGTTTCTTATCACTGCTTTCAATGAACCAGCAACCTTCCTTCCCTGCTGCACTCTTTCAAACACTTCACCCTCCAGACTTCCATCCTTACTCATCACACTACCCAAGTACTTAAATGCACTCACATTCTCCATATCCTCCCCATCCAATCTCACTGTCCATTCACTGGCTTCACTTCTCTCGAAGACCATCACTTTACTCTTCCCTACATTCACCTTTAGATTCCGCTTCTTACACACTCTCCCAAACTCATCTGCCAAGCCTTGCAGGCCTTAGTCCTGACCTAATTATTATTGAACAAACATATTTAATATTTCCCGTTGACCCAAACCTGACGAAAAGACAGTTGTATAGTATGAAGCAGCACTTATACTTACTCAGGATTGCCTGCATAAGACAGCTGTGGTGGTCGAATTCCGAAGTGTACAATTACTGGGTAATTGATAGTTTCTTCACTTAACTGGTCACGATCTAGCTGGTCCACGCGGATACTGCATGGTTTCATCCCCGGACAGCTCACTATCATCCCTACAGGGCAAAAATGAAAATACAGGATATTAAAAGTTTCAGTTATTTTATGCTGTGTACTTATCATAACCATTATGCAGTGTTTATGCAGGTAGGCTGGGTCTTATATGAGGCAGGGAAGGGCTATTCTCTCTCTCTCTCTCTCTCTCTCTCTCTCTCTCTCTCTCTCTCTCTCTCTCTCTCTCTCTCTCTCATGTAGAAATTACAGATATTTTACAACAATCAGTGAATGCGTATTATAATTTCTTCTTTTTATTATTGTTATTATTATGGTATTTTGAAAAATGTTTCATCTAGGGGACAACCAGTTCTATCAGACAGCCCTTCCCCATACAGTATATTCTCTACTAGAATGAGGGCTTACTGTACTGATGATAGTGGCAGGTCGTGGTGCTCATCATCCACTCACTTTGCTTACTTCTTCCTTAACCTGTTATTCTTTTTTCTGCATCTGCCCTCCTATCTTCCTATTATCTTCCATTCTTCCTGAGCCTTTTTATTACTCTTCTTTCCACTAGTGACTCTACATAAAATGATAAGCCAAATAGTTTTGTATGACCAAGGAAATCATTTACAATGCAGGGTGGTAATCATACAGTAATCTCTCAGCTATCCGTCGTCACAATATCTAGTCTATCGTAATATCTGGTGCACTACAAAATCCAGCAAAATTAGGCAATATCCAACTCTAAAACAGGAATCAATTGGCAGTACTATGTATTTTTCGGCGGTCGTGTATCACCTGGGTCAGACACGGGACCCAATCAGTGCACGGGCAGACCACGCAACATGCAAGCCAATCACAATACAACGGGGGAGCAGCCACTGGATGCCATATAACGAGGATATATCTGTGCCTTATGCATTTATGACCCACACGCTGGCTATCCCCCAGAGCTGTGACTTAGTCTGTGGCTGCCCATGCCTTGCTCATTGCTGTAGTGCTGTGACTTTCCTTGTGGCCCTTCAGTGCCTCATGCCCTAGTGCTCTGACTGATGTACACTAGTTCTGTGTGATGGCTGAGTTTGTGGCTCTTGTGGCGGTGCCAACACTGGGTGAGTACGATTATGATAATAAAGTGGCAGCCAGATTAAACAGGCTATATGATGTGAAGGGGCGCCCAAATAGTCCGAAATCACAATTAACCTCTTCATTACCTGCATACATAAAAAAAAGTTCGGCTGAGAAACCGAATTCACTCATGTATATGGGCGTATACATGAGATAGATGAGGACATGCAGGGGAGCTAAATACTCGGTTTGGGCTGAAATAATGATGCCACGTGTTGTGACTGAATGGCAACCAGCTATGACGTCATGCACCCCTGTCATGGCTCTGGCATGTGTCATAGATTTATGCCAATGAGCTCAATTTGTTTGGGGGCATATTGTATAATATATATTTTGATTTTATTATACAGTATATATATATATCTTAGTGGTAGGTGGTGGCGACCATCATCCACTCACTTGATGTAGTGCTGCCTACTTCTTCCTTAACCTTTATCATTCTTTTTCTGTGACTGCCCTCCTTTCTTCCTATTTTTCCTATCTTTCCTGTCACTTCTTATTGCTTTTCCTTCTTTTACAGGTGGCTTTACATTGAGTGACAAGCCAAATGGTTTCCTGTAAGCCAAGAAACCATTTACAACGCTGGGTGGTAACCATATAACCAAACCATACGTGCTCCCTACGTGTCAACAAGTGGGTTAGTGCCCCTCCCTGTAAAACAAATAACTCAAAGTCAAATGGCCACCCCTTATGGGATTATGGCGTCTGGCAATAGATAGATAGATAGATATATAATGTGATATAATATAGAACAAATGTGATTGTTGGTATCAGCTCATGGTTGCCTAGCAACGAGTCTGGCGTTGCTGTACCCGCAGGTGGGGGGAGGGAGGGAGGGACACACGTGCTTGCAGGACAGTTACCCCATTTCCTCGCGATAGGAGATCCGCAGGATTGCCATGGCGTCGTCTGACAGTGAAAGTGATGTGGAAATGGAATGGGATAGTGAACTGGAGGGGTCAGATGACAATGAGACTCAGTCTGACTCAGACGAAGATTACAAGCGGAGTGAATGGGAAATCCGGTTTGAGGGGGGAGGGGGGAGCGGGGAGCGGCCGGGGGTCGGGGGGGTCGGTAACGGAGGGGTTGATCAGACACAAACAGAACACAAGTGTTGTTAGACTGATTTATGAACCCCTCAATGGTTGTGGGTTCTAAAATTTACATGCTTCCCTGGCCAGCCCTGAGACCATTTTTCAAAGTTCGAGAAGCAATTTCTTTTTTTCACAGATGCAAAGAGAATTATCTGGCGCACCTGGCAATATGTTTTTTTTAGCTTCCTAAACCCATCCTGTGATTCACTATGACCTGAATTATATAATTATGGCATATGTGGCATATGGGCGAATACATCCACGATGAAGTGACTGCTTAACTGCTTGGGATGGTAGAGTAGGGATGTGTAAGCATACCAGAGACCTTTGTGCCCTTCCCATAACTGTTTGCACTTTTTTACAGCTTGCACTACCTCGACATCACTGACCCTGGTACGGTAAAGCATTGTTCAATGTGGCAGCTATTACGGGGTTAATGAAATATATTACTGTTTGTACCAGTATTATCTATTCACACATACACACAAGAATGAACAAAAGAATGAGCGATAAATGTACACATAACTTTAAGTAACAAAAAGGCCTTACCAATTGCATTCATATTCTTCCAGTCTGTTTTCCGTATTTTTCTATTCTCAGGATGGTAAATTACCTTTTCTTGCTTAAAAATTTCCCTCATTATTACCATCTCATTGCTTAAGCCCACGAATGTTTCCCCTTTCTTATCATCATCACGTTCCTTAAGCCATACCTACAGTTGTTTCCGGTGCACTGAGCTGGAATTTGTTTCCCAATGTCCCAATTGCTGGTTAGGTTAGGATAGGTTAGGTTAACCCTTTGAAATTCCGCTGACGCATTTTCGCGTCATTTCAAATCCAACCTCAGAGAGTCCAATGACGGATTTATGTCATTTTAACTCCTTCGCGCACCAAAATTTTCTGTAAGTGAGTGTGTGACATCATCAGAAAAAATGCCGTCAGAGCAAGCTGGACTCGCGCACAATGGAAAACATTCCCATGTATTTGCCCCAGAAACTGATTACCATATGAAGGTATAAACTGTATACCAGCATCTTCCCTGATGTTTATACTATACAATAAGCTAATAAAAACACACAAAACTGATGAGTAAAAGTACTGTGAAAGTGCCAAAATGTGGTGAGAATACTACTGTTCAACAGTGAAACTAAATGCCCAACACCCTAGTACAAAATTTTGCCCAAACAGTGCAAGAGCTAAGCATATGTCTAGATGCAGAATTTCATGAGCTTTCACGTGGTGTTGTTGGAATTCTGATATGACTAATAGTTTTCGGGTAAATTGCCAAAAATCGCGTGTGCCCCACCTACCCCCGGAAACGAAAACTAAGAGAATACCGGCTATTTGAGTGCTGGCCTTGAAATAGACACCCTCCCCTATGATGCATCAATGATTGATGCACTTCATGCTAAAACATAATTTTTGGTAAATATTTTTGTCCAAAATTGCCTAATTGGTATCCTTTCAGACCAACACTGACAAGTGCATCATAGTGCGTCTTCTGTTCCTCTTCAGCCTAACACCGTCTTGACTCATTTTGAGTCATTGTGCATGAAGGGGTTAAGATATAGTAGTAATCCCTCCAATATCCGATGTAGTAGAGCCAAAGACATGTCCAGACAGTGGTCTTGTCTGGATAGTGGCCCTGAAGCTCCAGCACCGGTCATTCCTGACCCTAACCTAACCTAACCTAAATCAGAAAACTACCTTCCTACCTCCCTACCGGACATGCATAGCACTTATTTAGGTCCCCTTTCACATAAATAATGCACACAAAGCATGAATTAATTGAATTTTAACCAAAAAATGATGATTTACAGGTGAGTAAGGCATAGGTGCTCAGAACTTGCCACCATAGTATAAGTAAGTATCGGACATGGAAATCATCTTTTCTCACATTTTATGCACTAAATTATTGGATACAAAGCATCAAATACAGTAAATGATGTAAACTGTTACCAGAAAAATGGTTAGCTTAGGTTAGGTTAGGTTAGGACCGGACATAAAATTCACTGGCATTCACCTTTTTCACGGCTAGTGCGCTAAAATAATGAACACAAAGCATGAATTCATTTAAATTTAACCCAAAAAGAATGAATTTGAGGTAAGCTAGGCACAGCTGCTCACTGAGTTGGCAGCTTTGTTTAGGTACCGGACATGAAAATCAATGGCATTCACCTTTTTCACAGCTGGTGCACTTCAATACTAGTGGTAACCATGCATGAAAAAATTAAATTGAAAGCAGGAAATTATGATTAACATTTATGGGAATTTTTTACCACTTTACAGCATGCTGAAAACAGGTTAGACATGCAAATCATTATGGAAATCATCTTTCACACAAATCAATGGCATTCACCTTTTTCATAGCTGGTGCACTTCAAAACCATGCATGAAAAAATTAAACTGAAAGCACGAAATTATGATTAACATTTATGGGATTTTTTTTTTTTTACCACTTTACAGCATGCTGAAAACAGGTTAGACATGAAAATCATTATGGAAATCATCTTTCACAAAGTCTATGCATGAGATTAATGATATGGGAAGAACAAAACAAGGAATTTTGATGAAGTTAGGGTACTTACGAGAATGATGCCGCCGTCCTGATGTATAACCCGCTCAGTCATCTCAGACTCTGACAGTAAGACCTTGCAACTGACACACCTTAGCACTTACGTTGCACTTTACACTCACCAGCACTTTCCACAACGTTTCCTTTCGCATACCTTGCATCACATCACTTCACTGCACTGTACATAACAGTAAATTCCCGTGTGGTCTAGAGACGAGTCCTGGAGAATTTAGTCGCTGTCAGAGTACAAGATGAGCGGACGGAGGCGGCGTAGGGGCTCCTTGGTGGAACGTGGTGATACACTATCCACTGCAGAGGACTCAGAAGATAGCCACAAACTAGCATCCAGTGGTGACTCAGCCGTGCCTGATGTGCAGGGCTGTGGCTTGGAGCTAGAAGGCCTGTCTTGGCGAGATGATGGTGTGGAGTGAGGGTTGACGACGGCAGGGTTGACTGGCCTGAAAAAACTGTCAATGGTTGATTGACGCAAGCAACGACGATTCTGACGATTAATGATGCGCTGCCTGAAAGCTCGCACTTCATCCACAAGTCCCAAGGGCCCCATCTCCCTGTCGCAATCCGCGTGTTCTAGGTAGTCAAGGACGAACTCCACATGTTCCCGAAGTGCGCTCAGCCTGGGGATGTTTGGAGTAGTGGCAAGCCGTGAGGAGTCCGCATCATCGTCGCTGTCCTCATTGGCATCTTCCTGCTGGGTACTCGGACCGGCAACAGTAGATGCGATCTCGATATCAGACATGATTTGATACCCAGGATTGCTCTCATCGTCATCCAACAACTCATGCACTTCGTCGACATCCACATTGTCCCCAACCGCACGAAGCCTTGCATGGAAGTCATCCACATCAAAACCTACAAAATCGTGCACCATGTCACTTCCATGAAGCAGCCGAGACCAACCATTTTCTAAAGTCTTGACAGAGACTTCCTTCCATGCACTGGCCCAGTTGTAGATGGCAGACTTGAGGTTGTATCGGCGAAGGTTTTCGACAGTTTTTTGTCCTCGCATGTCTCGTTCTTCCCTGCGATTGTCCTTGTCCTCGGAGACAACCATCACCTCATCTAAAAACCTCCGTCGGTAGAGCCTCTTCGCTGCCACAATCACTCCCTGGTCCATTGGTTGGATGAGAGCAGTCATATTAGGTGGCAAAAACAGACACCTAATGCAGCCATTTTCAGCCACCAACTCCTCAGATGGATGCGCAGGTGCATTGTCTAGAATCAGGAGGGCCTTTACCTGGTCGCGTGGGATTTTCAGTGTCTCCGTCTGATAACAAATGACCTCCTTGACAAAGTGTTGGTGAAACCAATTTCTGAAGATCTTGGTTGTGATCCAAGCCTTCAGAGAATGATACCACATGACAGGAAGGACATCCATTAACCCACGAAGGCATTGAGGCTGCTTTGCACGGCCAACAATAACGGGCTTGAGCCGGTGCATGCCATTAGCATTCGCACAGCACAAAGCAGACACCCGCTGCTTGGACCAGGTACACGCTTCTCCGTCTCCTCAGCAGACTTGACCAAGAGTGAGGCCCTCCCTGTCAATGAAGCCCTTCACCTTCTGCCGAAACTGTTCTATTCCTTCGTCGTTAACGTCCAGAGCTTCGCCATGGGTCTTATGGTTGGTAGGTCTGTGCCGTAACTTGAACGCGAAGAACCAACCTTCAGATGCCTTGAAGTCTGGGGTGTCCTGTAGCCTTGCGAACTTCTCAGCAGCAGCTTTCAGCTCCGTTCCATGTACCAACACACCAGCATCACGTTGTTGTCGATACCAGATGAGCGTGGAACGGTCAAAGTCAGCATACTTAGGAGTAAACATCATCTTCCTCGCCACGTTCTGTCTGGTTTTCGAAGCGAAATCAGTCGTGTACTGCTGTATTTGTCTCGGGACTTCTTGATATCAAACAAAGTGGAGAGAGGGAGGTTGAATTCACGGAGGATCCGTGATGTCGGCCACCCGGCATCCACCTTCTCCAATACCTCCCGCTTCTTCTCCAGAGTCAGATCCACTTTCTTCCTCTTCTCAGGTGGTGAGGCCATCATCACACACATGATGAAGAAGGTGCAGAGCAGCATCAAGCCCTGCAGGAGATAGGGAATCACCACAAAACAAAGCACTTCAGCAGCCATGTTGAGAGCATGTTCATGAGCCGGGAGCTGAGGGGAAATGAGACAATGAGAGAGGCGGGAGGCGCGAAAACACAGCTGTTTGGCGCACGCGGAAAATTCAAACTGACGCGGTCCAAAAAAATAGGATTTTTAAAGGATTTTTTTGAATTTTTGGGCATTTTGGGGGTCGGACAGCCTACGATGTCCAAATAGTGATGCATGCAGATAGTGGACGTCCGGATAGTAGGGAGAATACTGATACCTCAATATACAATACTCCTAGATGCGATACCCTGGCTTAACGATGGGGGTAGAAATACCACCATACCCTGCCTAACAATGGCCCAACCTCGGTTTAACCCGCCGAGTCCCACCAACATACAATGCCCGTCACTACTTTTTTCCACGGACAGACCCAACGACGTCCATCGTACATCACTCACTTGCAAGGCCCATTGTGTGCACATTTCTCAACATTCGCGGGAGATTTTCGGTAGGCATATGTGGGAGACCTTCCCCTACCAACTGTCAAGCGGGGATACTGCCTGGCCCCTCCTAACTCCCCCTTCCCCCCTCCCCCGACACTGGGCAATTCACCTGTTAGCATTAACCTGGCCGGTAAAGGTATGTTGCCCCACGGTCTCTCCAATGACGAAATTCATGGTGAAAGTGATTCCTGAGGTGGAGGACAAAGAAACAAAGAAGCTAGGGGTAGAAACAAACAGAAGTGATGAGGTGGTAATGTCGTAAAGGAAGGTGCCATATACTGGGGTTTTGGGTGAGTGAAGAATGCTTATAAATGCCTATATTACTGTATGAAAACCAATATAGACTTGTACTACACATAAATTTGTACCAAATAAATGAAATAAATACGTAATTTAAAGTGGCTTGAATTAGTTAACCCTTCCATGGTTCGTTTTCTTTAGCCAGGTACCCTGAAAAGGAAGGAAAACGTACGGTTGAGTGACACCTGTATCAACAATTCTAATCGCAGGATCGCGATTTCTCTATGAATTTTCGATGTTTCTCACCAAATGCGAAGGTCTCAGCCAAAAAACAAAAAGTTGAAAATCGGTCAGGACCTGGGGGTAGGCTGGGTAAAAAAACGGTGAGGACTGGGCAGGTTAACAATGGGTTTTGATTTTTTTTACTGATTTTGATGATATGTTAGGCTAAAATTGTGGTGTAGGCTGATTTTTAAACTGTTTTTAGCCTTAGATTAATGTGTTTTAGCCATACGTGAGATAAACAATGTCATTTTGGGATACAGTTTACTAAGCTTGATTTTTCCAGACTTACATCTGACAATTTTCAGATTTTATTTGTTGGTTTTAGTGCATTATTTACAAGTGATAGGCATATGATAGCTTCCTTGACGGTTGTTATGCCATTTAGACTGGCTGCTTTAAACTTGTTTTTGGGCTCATTTGGGTGGGTTCTGGGCTTGGTTTGGGGGGAAACCCAAGGCTGGTAAACGCTAAACATTACATGCTAAAAGTACACCGATATATGATACCCCTTCTAACGATGGGGTTTTACCTAACCAAATACATCATTAAACCAGGGTATGCCTGTACTTGTGCAAAATATTCACCATAAATCGCATGTACGTGTCATAACAAAGAGACTCGAGCGTGACATCACAGAATGGTTGCTCCAGGTGTGGTAGGTACTGCGCAGCTGGTCTGGCTCCTCATACCTTTGTCTCTTTATTACTTTATTCTTGGCGAATATTTTTCTACAAGGTATAAAATTTCTGGTTTTTGAGTAACTTCAAAACATCATTTTGACTATTTTTTGTGTTTTTGTTTTTAGAACATTCTGTGTTAAAGCACAACTACTCAGCTTTAAAATTATACCAAAACCAGCATTCTGCCATGAAAACTATATTTACACAGACTGATAAAAAAAAAAAAGATTGGTGAGCGAATGTGCAGCCGAGAATCATACAAAACTGTGCATCTTTATTCTTTCGCTTTACCACAAAGTAACATGCATAAATTGCTATAAACTATATACCATTATAAAGGTAATTTACTGTAGTTTTGCATGGTTTAACCCGCCGAGTCCCAACCAGTTTTTTACCTAGCCTACCCTCAGATCCTGACCGATTTTCAACTTTTTGTTTTTGGGCTAAAACTTTCGCTTTTGGTAAGAAACAATGGGAAATCACCAAGAAATTGCTTACTTACGCTCAGAAGTGGTCTAGACAGGTATACCCTCACGCACCTGGGCCTCGTTCTCTATAAAGGCACACTGCAGTTCTCTCGTTGTCCATGATGGGGTAACTAAACCAAACCAACACTGATACATCAGTATTTTTTTTTTTTTATGCAAGGAAGAAGGAACCAAAGGCCAGGGCCCACATACTGTTCCTCCCAAGAAAAAGTAAAAACAATACAAAAGAGAGCCAAATTCAAGATCCATTCACGTCGAGATGCCTGGACACACTGCGTTTGAAGGATTGGAGATCATAGGAAGCAGGGAATACAGACAGAGGGAGACAGTTCCAGAGTTGACCAGTTGCACAAATGAAGGACTGGAAGTAACGGTTAACTCTTGCATTAGAGAGCTGGACAGAAAAGGGATGAGAGTTTGTTGCTAGACGGGTACTACGTGCCCGTCGTAGAGGTGGAGGGATGCAAGCAGACAGTTCAGAGGAACTGTGACCATTGAAGTAGCGACAGAAGAGAGATAAAGAAGCAACAGTGCGGCGAAGAGACAAAGATTGAAGGGAATCAGTAAGAGGAGGAGAGTTAATGAGACGAAAAGCCTTTGACTCCACCCTATTGAGAAGAACTGCATGTGGGGAGCCTCCCTACACATGAGAGTTGTACTCCATACACGGGCGAATAAAATCCGTGTACAAGGTCAACATCTGTGCAGGGGTAAAGAAAGTTCGGAGTCGGCCCAGCACACCTAATCTCTTGGAAGCAGATTTCACAAGAGATGTAATATGTTCTTTCCAAGACAAATCCCGAGAGAATGAAACCCCAAGCATATTCAAGGATGATGCAGGACATAACTGTTCATTATTAAACATTAGTGGGTAATCCTGAGGAAGATTTTGTCAGGTTGATAAGTGTAAGAACTGAGTTTTTGATGCATTAAATATAAGATTATTTTTACCCCAAGCAGAGATATGAGCCAAGTCAGACATTAGGTGTGCCATAGCCTCATCCCTTGTTTGCTGAAGTAACTGCTGAGATGGACGTTGCAGGAACCGAATGGAAAGGTGAAGGGTGGAATCATCAGCATATGAGTGGACAGGGATAGATGCACAGCTTAGAAGGTCATTAATGAATAAAAGAAAGAGAGTTGGTGATAGGACAGAGCCCTGTGGAACACCACTGCTGATAGGTCAAGGAGAAGAATGATGGCCGTCTACAACAGCAGCTACAGAACGACAAGAAAGGAAGCTAGAGATGAAGGCACAGATAGAAGGACAGAAACCGTAAGAGGGCAGTTTGGAAATCAAAGATTTATGCCAGACTCGATTGAAAGCCTTTGAGATGTCAAGTGTAATGGCAAAGCTTTCGCCAAAGTCCCGAAAGGAGGATGACCAGGAGTCTGAAAGGCAGGTGAGAAGGTTGCCAGTGGAGCATCCCTGACGGAACCCATACTGACGATCAGAAAGAAGGTTGTGACAGGAAAGGTGCTTTAAAATTTTTCTGTTAAGAACTGATTCGAAAACTTTTGAGACACAGGATGTTAAAGCAATTGGACGATAGTTAGAGGGTTGGGAATGGTCACCCTTCTTTGGGACTGGCTGAATGAGAGCAAACTTCCAGCAAGAAGGAAAGGTACAAGTTGAGAGACAAAGGCGAAAGAGTTTACCTAGGCAGGGTGTAAGCACAGAAGCACAGTTTTTGAGGACAACAGGAGGGACTCCATCAGGCCCATATGCCTTGTTAATATTGAGGCCAGTGATGGCAGAAAATACATCAGCTGAAGAAATTTTAATGCCAGTCATGAGGAAGTCTGAGGGGGGAAGTGATGGAGGAACAGCACCGGAATCGTCTAAGGTAGATTTGGAGGAGAAAGTCTGAGCAAAGAGATTTGCTTTAACAGTAGAAGAAATAGCTACAGAACCATCAGAGTACAAAAGAGGAGGGAAGGACGATGAGGTAAAGTTGTTAGAAAGGTTTTTGGCAAGGTGCCAAAAGGAGCAAGAAGAATTCGGGTTGGAGAGTAGGGAACATTTAGCACGGATGAAATTATTTTTAGCAGAGCGAAGAACAGACTTAGCACGATTCCGGGCAGAAATATAAAAAAGATGTGATTCAGGGGTGGGTTGGCCCCAGTACCTTTTAAAGGCCCTCTCTCTGTTGCGGACAGCATTAGAACAAGCGTGATTAAACCAAGGCTTTCTTGCATTAGTCAGAGGATATGAGAAAGGAATGTATGCTTCCATGCCTGAGAGAATAACATCCGTAATGCGCAAGGCACACTCAGACGGCTTCCGGCCAAGGAAGCAATAATCATTCCAAGGAAAATCAAAGAAGTACTGTCTGAGGGCCTCCCAATCTGCAGCTCCAAAGTGCCACAGGCGGCGTTTCTTTGGAGGGTCCACAGGCCGTACTGGAGCAATAGGACAGGTTAAGGTAATAAGGTTATGATCGGAGGAGCCCAATGGAGAGAAAAGATTAACAGTATAAGCAGAAGGATAAGTTGTTAGGAAAAAGTCAAGTATGTTGGAACTCTCTCCAAGGCGGTCAGGGATACAGGTAGGGTGCTGTACAAGCTGCTCTAGGTCATTAAGGATAGAAAAGATGTAGGCTTGTTCATCAGGTGGATCAGTGAAAGGAGAGGAGAGCCAAAGGTGGTGGTGAACATTGAAATCTCCTAAAATGGAGATTTCAGAGAAAGGAGAATTGGATAGAATGTGTTCCATAGTAGAAGTAAGATAGTCAAAGAATTTTTGATAGTCAGTAGAATTAGGAGATAAGTAAACAACACAGATATATTTAGTCAGAGAATGACAGGAGAGCCAAAGCCAGAGAGTAGAGAATTCAGAAGAATCAAGTTCAGGAACACGAGAGCAAGATAGATCGTTGCGTACATATACACAACAGCCACCTTTGGCTTTGAAATGAGAATAGAGGAAGTAGGAGGATACAGAAAAGGGTTTGCTATCAGTTGTCTCAGACAGCTGAGTCTCAGAAAGAAAGAGAAGGTGAGGTTTAGAGGAGAAGAGGTGGTCCTCAACAGAGAGAATGTTAGAGGAAAGGCCGCGAATGTTACAGAAATGAAGGAGTGAGTCAGACAGTGGTTCCAGGCAGCTCCGAGACTCGTCACCGGGAGAGGGGCGGATGGTGGGGGCATTTATGGTCCCCCCCCCCTGGGGACTCCAAGGCACGATTTTCATTAGCCATTTTTTAAAAAAAATTTGAAAAGGAAGTGTACAGTAGGCGCGGAAAGTATTGACTTTTTTTGCCGACGTCATTCTTCTTCGCGTTAAGTGAAGTAGGGTCAATACTACCCTCCCCTGTGATGCGAAATGAGCTGACGCTTTTTTAACAGGAGCTGGCAACCCTGCTTGATAGGTTTGGCACCACAAGAGCAGGCTCAGTAATGTTTGGGCAGCCACAGGAGGAGGATTGTCTCTGTGTGTGATGCACCACGAGGGCATGTTTTGACTCAAATAACACAGTTATTTGGTTACCTACCACATTCTCATCATGCCTAAAGTAACCACAAGCAAGGACAAACGTGTGCAAGTGATTACTTTATACAAAGCTGGCCACAAACTCCCATTTATTGCAAATCAGATG
>JAGKTI010026004.1:0-13754 GCA_018397915.1 Birgus latro | reverse complement strand
CTGCCACACCTAATGCTACACCCCTGCCACACCTAATGCTACACCCCAGCCACACCTAATGCTACACGCCTGCCACATCTAATGCTACACCCCTGCCACACTTAATGCTACACCCCTGCCACACCTAAAGCTACACCCCTGCCACAGTTAATGCTACACCCCTGATGTACACGACTGCAGTGTTGATTCTAGGCAGTATAACTGCAGTGTTGATTCTAGGCGGTATAACTGCAGTGTTAATTCTAGGCGGTATAACTGCAGTGTTAATTCTTGGCGGTATAACTGCAGTGTTAATTCTAGGCAGTATAACTGCAGTGTTAATTCTAGGCGGTATAACTGCAGTGTTAATTCTAGGCGGTATAACTGCAGTGTTAATTCTTGGCGGTATAACTGCAGTGTTAATTCTTGGCAATATATACCCCCCTGGGGGTAGGGGGGTTTCAAGAATACTCCCCCAGTATCCTTGCTTGTCGCATGAGACGACTAAAAGGGTTGGTGGTGGGTTAGTGCCCCACCCTGTAAAAAGAACTAACTAAACAAGCGAATACAGCGCCTCGGACCAGGACGGACCATACGTTGATGACTACGGAACGGACAAAGGACATTCTGCGGGTGGGGACGTGGAATGTGAGAGGAGTGAATGATGAAGTGAAAGAGAGAGAGATTGTTCAGGTGCTTGAGGAGGCAAGAGCGGATGTATGTGGACTGACTGAAACTAAATGGAAAGGTGAAAGGGTGAGAGAATGGGAATACGGTTTAGGAGTATGTGCGGGAGTCAATGAGAATGAGGGGGGAAGAGAGGGAGTATGTCTGATGATAAGCAAGAAGTGGAAGGAGAATATAAGAGTATGGAACAGTGGGTGAAAGGATTGTATGGGTGAGGATGAAAGTAGGTATACAAGCTTGGGCGATTGTATGTGTGTATGCGCCGACAGAGGACCGAGTGGCAAAAGTGAAAGATGAGTTTTGGGCAAATGTAGAAGCATGTATGGACAAGTTTGAGAGGAGCGAGAGTGTGCTTTTGATCGGAGACATGAATGGCAAAGTTGGGAATGTACGAGTGGATGGAGTGGTTGGTCAGTGGGGTGTGCCAGCTGAGGTGGATGGGAATGGTAGTGCCTTGGTGGACATCTGTGCTGGTAAGGGGTTGGCAAAAGCCAATACCTACTTTCGGCAGAAGATGATCCACAGGTATACATGGAGAGTCATAAGGAGGATGGATGGTGAACTTCGTTTCGCTTCGTTTCGTTTTTGAAGGCTCCAACATGCTTGCAAGCGTCGGCCTTGGTCACCTAATGGCGGCTCTCCACGCTGCTCAATCCCTGGCAGCCTCCCTGTTCAGTCCCTTAACCCTTAAATCACACTTAATGACCTCGTCCCATGTCTTTCTTGGTCTACCCCTCCCCCAGTATTAACACCTCTCACACTCTGTACCCAATTATCATCCCCCATCTTCTCCACATGTCCAAACCACCTCAGCCTACCTCTCCTCATCACAACACCAATACACTCCAGTCCCATCCTACCTCTCAACTCTTCTATCGTAAACCCAGCCCCCCCAGGCCTTGCACGCAGGGACGCACTGCACATCCACCTAATCATTGTCATTTCTGTACGTTTAAACCTGCGAATATCTTCTTCCTTTACTGCCCAGGTCTCACTACCATACAGCATCACACTCCTAACACATGCTGCATACAAAGACCCCTTAGCACGTAAGGAGAGTCCTCTCAATGTCAGGAGAGGCAACAGCTCCCTGAACTTCTTCCAACCACTTCTCACCCTAGCAACCGAGCTAACTCCAGCCCCACCTCCGGCACATAACATGTCTCCCAAATAACAAAACTCCTCCACACACTCAAGAGAACGGAAGGCAATGATAGATTACATGCGTGTGGATGAGCAAATGAGAAGACAAGAGTTGGATGCAAGAGTGTGGAGAGGGTGGGGGAGCAGAATCTCTGACCATCACTTAGTGATGGCCAAGGTGAGGCTGCAAAGAAAGTGGGTGAAGAGACCAAGGGGAAGACAGGAGGAAATAACTCCTGTGAGAAGTGAAGTTACAAGGTAGTGAGAAAATGGCAGAGTATAAGAGAATAGGGGAAGAAAGATTGGGAAGGTATGAGTTAGAGAAGATGGAAGGGGTGGAAGATGTATGTAAGATTTTCACAGAAGAGATAGGTGCAGCGTGTGAGGTGGTTTGTGGAGTGAGGAGGAGATGCAGGGGTGCACAAGGGACAGCATGGTGGGATGATGAGGTGAAACGAGTTGTGGAACAAAAGAAGAAGGCATATAGTGAATGGCTAGCAAGCAGAGGTAGGGGAGAAGATGAGAGAGAGAGAAGAGAGAGGTATATGTGAGCTGGAGAAGAGAGGTGAAGAGATTGGTGAAGGAAAGTAAGAAGACAGTGGATAAGGAGTTTGGGAGGAATCTGAGTGTAATATGGAGGAAGAGTAAGAAATTGTTTTGGAAGGAGGTAAAGAAAGTAAAACAGTGTGAAAGGGGAAATAGTAGGGGAGTGAAAGATGGGAATAACAGATTGCTGGTGGAGAAGAGAGAGAAATTGAGGAGATGGAAGGAGCACTTTGAGGATTTGTTGAATGTAGAGAGTGAGAGCAGTGCGAGTATAAGTGGTTGGGGAATGGCTGGGAGAAGAAGAGGCGAGAGGAGGGAGGAAGAGATCAGTAGCGCGGAAGTAGTGGAAGCAATGAAGAAGATCAAGATGGGAAAGGCCCCAGGAATTGATGGAGTGTGTGGTGAAATGCTGAAGTATGGGGGTGAGATTGCTGTGGAATGGATATGAAAGTTGTGTAGACTGGCTTGGGAAGAGGGAAGGGTTCCAGAGGACTGGAAATCAGGTATAATTGTTCCTTTAGTTACTTTATACAAAAGAAAATGGGAGAGAGAAATATGAGGCAACCATAGGGGTATTTGCCTTCTTAGTGTGATTGGAAAGATATATGGTAGAATACTTATTGATAGGGTCAGGCATATAACAGAGGAGTTAGTTGGAGAAGAACAAGGGGAATTTAGGAAGGGAAAAGGGTGTGTAAATCAGATATTTGTTCTAAGTTGTTTAGTGGAGAAGTATCTAGAGAAGGGAAAGAAAGTGTATGCTCCTTCATGGACTTGGAGAAAGCTTATGACAGAATAGATAAGCAAGGTATGTGGAAGGTATTAAGAATATATGGAGTGGAGGGGAAATTGTTGAGTGCTGTGAAGAGCATGTACAAAGGAGCTAGGGCTACAGTGCGAGTGAATCGTGAGCTGAGTTCTTTTATATGAATGTGGGACTGAAACAGGGTTGTGTGATGTCTCCATGGCTGTTTAATATAAACATGGATGGGGTTGTAAAGGAGGTGCAAGGTAAGGCAGTGGATGTGGGAGTGGCTCTAATGAATGAGGGTGAGATGTGGAAGATTCTGGTGCTGTTGTTTGCTTATACAGCATTGTTGAGTGAAGATGAATGGGAGTTGCAAGGTTTGGTGAATGAATTTGGGACAGTGTGTAAGAAGAGGAATCTGAAAGTCAATGTGAATAAGAGTAAAGTTATGGTGTTTGAGAGGAATGAAGTCACAGAATGCACTGTGAGGTTGGATGGTGAGGATATGGAGAATGTGAGTGCATTCAAGTCTACTTGGGTAGTGTGATGAGTAAGGATGGAAGTTTTGGGGATGAAATACTTGAAAGGGTACAGCAGGGAAGGAAGGTTGTTGGTTCACTGACAGCAGTGATGAGAAATAGGGAGGTGAGTATGGAAGTCAAGAAGTCACTGCATGACAGTATCGTGATCCCTACCCTGACGTATGGAAGCGAAGCATGGGCCTTGCTAGAGGGTAACAAGTCAAGACTGAGAGCAGTGGAAATGAGTTACTTGAGTGGAGCATGTGGAGTGACATGGAGGGACAGGTTGACGAATGAAGAAGTGGGGTGGATGTGGATGTGGTTGAGAAGATTAGGATGAGTACACTGAGGTGGTTTGGACATGTGGAGAGAATGGAGAATGACAGACTGACTAAGAAGGTGTATGCAGGTGGGGTGGAGGGAGAGAGAGGGAGGAGAAGACCGAAGATGAGGTGGAGGGATGGAGTTGAGAGGTATATGAGGGAGGGGGAAGTGAGCTGGGGGGAGGGTAGGCAAATGGTGGGTGACAGAGCGACTTGGAGGCGTTTTGTCAGCAGCCACCCATTGCGGGATTAGGGCGTCGGGCTATAGATAGATAGAACCAAGGAGACTCATTCCTAACTCGTTACTAAGGATTAATTTAAGAGAACGAATGGGACAAAAACTTTCTTTTCAGTTGATGGCCAGAGATTGTTAGATTTGAGGATATGTTTGACTAGCAACCAAGGAGACTTATTCATACCCCATTACAAAATCTCATCGACTTTCATGCAACTTGTAGCTGTGTGTGTGTGTGTGTGTCTGTGTGTGTGTGTGTGTGTGATGCCATACAGGAACACGCACACATGAGTACAATCCAATCTTTGTTGGATAAAAAAAAAAAAGCTGCTCTTGTGGCAGTGGTGGTGTGGTGTGGTGTGGTGTGGTGTGGTGGGTGTGGTGTTGGGGTGTGATGGGGGTGTGGAGTGGTGGTGGTAGTGTGCTGTGGTGGTGGTAGTATGCTGTGGTGGTGGCAGTGCGTTGTTGGGTGGTAGTAGTGGTGCTGGTGGTGGTGATGGAGTGGCGGTGGTGGTCTGTTGGTGTTAGTGGTGGTGGTTGTGGTGTGCTGTTGTGTGTGGGTGATGGTGTTGCTGTTGCTGGTGTGCTGTGGTGGTGGTAGTGGTGTTGGTGGTGATGGTGTTGGTGGTAGTGGTGGTAGTGCTGTTTTTGTTGGTGGTGCGGTGGTGTGGACACTAGCTCCACACTCCCACCTTCACCACACCCACCACCTCCTCTTGTGGTGGTGGTGGTGGTGGTTGTGTAGTGGCGGTGGTGGTGGTGTGGTGTAGTGGTAGTGGTGGTGTGTGGTGACAGATATCACACTGCCACTTTCATCACACGAGTCGGCAACAGATTCACAGCAGACTCAAGACCACGTCCTATAGTGACTCTGACCTGGCTTTGCTGGAGTTCAAGAGGGCAAGGACTCAGATGAGGAGCCTATGTGTGGTGGCACTGTGCTGCCTGGGTGAAGAAGAACAATAGAAACCTAGTGCCAAAATCCAGCACAAAGCCAGATCATCGGCTACAAGTTATGTATGCTGGTCGGGCCGGAAATACAGACACGGCATTGGGAAGAAATTGGGTCAATGGAAAAAGTATATCATATCACAGATGGGGTTAGTGACGTCAGGAACGGAGTTAAATGTTGGAAAGAAGACCAATAGAGGTAAGGAATGACATTATGACAGAAAAAATATAATGATTCTCGGAGAAAATCTGAAAGGAGGGAAGACAAAAAAGGAAAGGAAATACGTCGCTGTACAGTGTAAAGAGGACAATCAAGGAAAATATGACGTATAGAGAGAATGGTATTGCAATGCGTACAGAGGGGAGGGTGACCACCAGACAACAAATATGAGTGGGTAAGTCTAGTACGACCAATTCTAAGACGAGCTAAAGCAGTCTCCCATCTCCTATTACGGTGGCAAGGGGTTAGCCAAGGAGAAATAAATGGTTTAACAACATGTAGTTTATTATTAGTGATTGAGTCCCAGCAAGACTGCCACCGGTGCTGAAGGAAGGAAGTTAGGGCAGGAAGAAAATCAGAGACTGGAATGAGGAAGGAAGGAGAGGCATCTTTGGCAACAGCCATGAGAGCCAACTGATCAGCACGTTCATTGCCCGCGATGCCCACATGTCCTGGAACCCAACAGAACTGGACTGTTTTACAACGAGAGGAGATACGGAACAACCATTCCAAGATACGAAGGACTAAAGGATGAGAAGCAGAAGGTGACTGAAGAAGGGATAGCGCACTATATGAATCAGAGAATATTACAAATGAGGGAGAGGAGGCACGACAAATATAATGCAAAGCAAACCAGAGGGCATATACCTCTGCTGTTAGAACACTTGCATAGGTAGAAATGCTAAAATGATAAAAGGTGTCAGGAAAGAGGATCGCGAAGCCAACACCCTCCGGGGTTTTTGAACCATCAGTGTATATAGGGACTGCAGAGGAATGGCGGGAGAGATGGTCAGAAAACCAAGCACAGAGAATGAATGAAGAAGAATTGGACTTGGAATAGGGGAAAATGGAAGAACAAATGTGAGGTCGCGGAAGTAGCCAGGGGTGAAAAAGACATGTGTGGTAAGAAAAAACATTACTAATAGCAAGAGGAATGCGAGAGGAGAGTACGAGCTAGACTTGCAAAAGATGGCCTGGTTCTAGGAGTGGAAAACATGTCTATGTCAGGAGTGGAAGGATGCAGAGAAGGAGTATGAGGAAAACAGTGCAACTTAGCATAAGTATGAAGAGACAGTAGAGCACGACGGCGGAAAAGTGATGGAACTCCTGATTCAGCATACAGACTCTCAACTGGAGGATTTAAAAGCGCCAAGAGCCAGACGGAGACCGTGATGATGCACAGAATCAAGTTGTTGGAGGATGGTGTCTGAAGCGGAAGAATAAACTTGGCAAGCATAATCAAGTTTGGAGAGAATGAGAACAATATGGAGCCGAAGGAGAGTAGCCCGATCAGCACCCAACGACACATGAGACAAAGTTTGAAAGAGACGGAGGCATTGCAAGGCTGAGATTTTCAAGGAGGCAATATGATCCTTCCAAGTAAGACGGGAATCGAAAAGAAGGCCAAGAAAGGAAGCAGAGGTTTTGTACAGGAGAGGAGAGCCATAGAGAAAAAGAGGTGGTTGGGAAATTAGATGAGAGCGAGTAAAAGTAATAGCATGAGACTTAAGAGGAGAGAACCGAAAGCCATGAGAAGTAGCCCATTCTGAGGCAGCAGAAACCGCACGTTGAATAAGAGCACCAAGGGCAGAGATGTCAGAATTTGTGGCATATATTGCAAAATCATCTACATATAAAGAAAAAAAGGGATTAAAGAATCCCCCCGAGCTAGACCTTACAATGAGATCATATAGCCCCGCTAGGTAACAGGAGGGCGCTACCCCTCCTGGCACGGCCGTCCCGGGCGCGGCTCGAACTCGCGACCCCCCGGTCCCGAGCTTGATGCTCTACCTCTGAGCCACCATGCCCCCTACATATAAAGAAGAGCGGACACCAACTGGGAGGCAGGATATAATCCCATTAATTGCCAATAAAAAGAGAGTAGTGCTAAGAACACTGCCTTGGGGGACACCTTCATATTGTGGGAAGGGATCTGAATAAGTATGCTGAACACAGACTCTAAAGAAACGGGATGATAGAAAAATTCTTTAAGAAAACCCCAAGGTTACCATCAATCCCAGAAGAACGAACTGTGTGTAAAATATGATAGCGCCAAGCTGTGTCATAAGCCTTCTCAAGGTCAAAGAACACTGCGACCACAGATTGCCGAGTGACAAAGGCTGAGTGGATATATGTCTCCAGATTTAGGAGGGGAGTTAAGGTACCGCGAGCTTTACGAAAGCCGCGCTGCCTGGGTGGAGTGAAGCAGCTGCGGCATCCACCCAGGAGACAAACCTCCTCATATTTCCTTGCACCTCGTCATGGGAAAGGAGCCTGGTGAGGCAGTGTCTACCACAAGGGGATGCCTGATCCCTACGCTATATATGTACTGCATTACACCTGTAGAATTACCCCACAGAAGCAGTTGTTTACCTGTGATCAGCGGGTTTGCTTGGCTTGACAGATCGGGGTTAAGAAGATGGTGGGACTTACTGTACTCAAACACTTGCCTTCCTTGTACCCTTGTACTAGCAGCTAAATGGATCAGCGATGAAACATCAAGGAGTTTGATTCTGAATTTATGAATATAACACTTATGGTGGTTATATTTCTATTACCACCATACAATCCTCAACCACCATACTACCATCATCCTACTTCCCACCACACCCTCCACCACAACCACAAGTTGTGGCAGTGGTCGGAACACTAACACTACACACACACAACAAACTTGTATGAATGATGTCTTTCATCCCTCACCTTACCTTCTGTCATCAACACATGTACAGGCATGGGCTAGCTTCCATATACTGTAACTCATTCCTCCCCAAACGACAGAGAGTGTCCTTCCTTCACATTCTTGTTTGTTACATAGTGGTAATCATAAAAACTGCTCATGGCAGTGTCGGTGAACTTTTACTCATGGCAGTACACACTTAACAATGTATTTATGCCATACATTCCCTCCACTAAGGTTCTTCGTGGCATATGACACGAACTCATATTACAGGACCACATACAAGACATCAAGAGGCAGTGCACCCCCAGACTCAATGCAGTCAGCGTAATTACAGGCACAGGTTTTGGGGAACATAAGAAACACTTTCCCAGCTCTGCAAATAGTATACTGCATCAGATCAGTGACGTCCTATGCCTCTTTGGTGAGAACCCTCATCCTAGCTTAACACTCAGTCCGCAGTAACACCTTGCACGCGTACAAAACAATGCCCTATGCATCACCACTGGTTGTACCAATACCACTCCCACGTCTCACACGTTAAATCTAATACTCTCCCTCTTAGCGAATATCTTGGCATGAAGCGCACACAGTTTGATGCGATAGCCTGTGCCAACACACAACACCCCTGACACACAACACAACTAGACACAAGAAAAATCACTAGACAAGCATTACCAGACCCTTTTCAACATCCCACCTCTAGACATTCCAACACTAGCAATGAAGAAACATCTACATACTTGTTTCACAAAAAGGGCACACCAACTCGCTGATCAGAACACTAGTTACAAGGCCCCCCTCCCGATACCCACCCATCAGAGGTATCCTTAGCGATAATCAGGTTCACCTTGTAGGCTTAGATCAGGACATCACCCAGTCCTCATCAATTGCCAGCTTAGATTTGAGCTGGGTGGAATAAAAGATGATACTTGGCCTGCCTGTAGAATAGTCCCACACAACACAATGAAACAGTGCACAGTATATGCAGCGTGAAGACGCAGCCACAACATTAACAGTGTAGGGAACCTATGGCATGACTTCATAGGGGTTCGATGGGTCTGCTGGGCTAGTCATGACCATCGAGGTTGAGTGACAGCTTTATTTCGTTTTGGCAAATTCTTCAGTGGAGACTAATGATCAAGTAAAAATATTAAGTCTTTTTTGTATGTTACTCCAGTGTATGTTGAGCAAAAAAGATAAAAAAAAAAAATGTAGCCTACTTACAGTAGGTATTTTAATGAACCTATCATCAGGGTCAAGTAGACAAATGTATGGAAGTAACAGAACACAGAATGAGGCTGATATTAACTGTATGTGGAAACAGAACATGGAAAAAGATGAAGTTGTTGAGTAACCCAGGTCTGTCCGGCTGAGCAGACCCCTCAACCGCAGGCAAGCAACTGCCCCTTTAGGGCCATCCTGTATAATCAGCTGCCTCGCCAGGTGTGGAGGTTTGGTTCCCAGATGGGTGCTACATTAGTGTCACTCCACCCAGTTACCTGGGGCACTATGAAAGGCTCTCCTTCACCCCGTTATTGGGTTATGGTTACCATTCAGCACTGTAAATGGTTTCCTGGGTTACACAAAATCATATTAGGCTTGTCACTCACTGCAGCACCACCTGAAGTAGAAAGAGGAGCAGTAAGTGACAGGAAGGATGGGTGAAATAAGAAGAGAGGAGGGCTGACACAGAAAGAGAATGATGAAGCTGAAGGAAGAAGTGAGCAGGACTAACTGTTGGTCGCCAGCACGTACCATCAGAGATGAAAGGTACACAGAACATACAGATGAAGTAGAGGAAACTGATAATAAAACTTGGAACAAATACATGGCTCTTCCTCACCTGAACACAACTGTCTGGTGGGAGTAAGAATGAGAGAGATTATGACAAGGTGAAGCAAGATGAGGTAGAAGCAAAGGGAGGGAGGGAACACTTAAACATAGCAATGCAGGGTTTGGAAGTGAGCTGAGACAGAGTTATTACGGTGGCAAGGGGTCAACCAGGGAGATGTGAAAGGTTTTACAGCACGGAGTTTATTATCAGTGATGGAGTCCCAGCAAGACTGTCACCGATGTTTAAGGAAAAAGGATTAAAGAATCCCCGAGCTAGACCTTACAATGAGATCATATAGCCCCGCTAGGTAACAGGAGGGTGCTACCCCTCTTGGCACGGCAGTCCCGGGCGCGGCTGATGTTTAAGGAAGATAAGGCAGGAAGGAAATTAGAGACTGGAGTGATTAAGGAAGGAGAAGCATCTCTGGCAACAGCTGTGCGAGCCACTGATCTGCACGTTCATGGCCTGCGATGTCTACGTATCCTGGGATACAACAGAACTGGACAGATTTATGGCGAGAAAAAGTACGGAACAACTATTGTAAGATACGAAGGACTAAAGGGTGAAAAGGCGGTGACTGAAGAAGGGAATTGCGCCAAAAGAGTCAGAGAATATCGCAACTGAGGAAAAGGAGCGATAAGTACCTTAACGCAAACAAGAGGGCATACAATTCGGCTGTTAAAACACTCGCACAAACAGGAAGGCTAAAGTGATAAAAGTGAACTGCGAACCCGACATCTTCTCGGGTGTTGGAACGAGAACGAATGAGGGAAGAATTGGACTTGGAATACGGGAAAATGGAGGGACAAGCGTTGGGGCGCGAAAGAAGCCATGGGAAAAAAAAAATATCGTGTGGAAAGAAAAAAACATTACTAAAGGTAAGGGAGGAGCGTGATAGGAGGGTACGAGCTGGGATTGCAAAAGGTAGTTTGGACCTAGTATGTGAGGAAATGGTGGTCAAGATAGGACCGAGAGAAAGCAGAGGAGGAGGTATTAAGGAAACGGCGCAACTTAGCATTGGTACGAAGAGTGACCAAAGCACGACGACGAAGTGAAGGAACAGATTCAGCATAGAGATTTTCAGCTGGGGAATATTTAAAAGCGCCAATATCCAGACGAAAGCCGTGATGATGTACAGAATCATGTTGTTGGAGGGCAGTATCTGAGGCGGAAGAATAAACCTGGCAACCATAATCAAGTTTGGAGCATATTTTGTAATCTTTTGGATTAGGGCAGTTTTTAGTAAGATGCGCATCCAGAGTATAACATTTAAAACAGGTAGTAATGGTAGCAGCCCACACTGAGGCAGCAGAAACTGCACGTACAGAGCACCAATGGCAGAGATGTCAGAATTTGAGGCATATATAAAGAAAGGCAAACACCAACTGGGAGGCAAGAAACAACACCATTAATTGCTAATAGAAAATGAGCAGTGCTAAGAACACTGTCTTGGGGAACACCTTCATACCGTGGGAAGCGATCCGAGTAGGAACACAGACCTGAAAGAAACGGGCTGATAGAAAATTCTTCAAGAAAACACCAAGGTCACAATGAGTACCACAAGAATGAACTGTGTGCAAAATCTGAAAGCACCAAGCAGTATCATATGCCTTCTCAAGATCAAAGAAAACTGCGATAACAGATCGGTGTGGCAATGGCAGAGCGGATATAAGCTTCTAAGTTAAAGAAAGAAGTTGAGGTACCACAGGCTTTTTGAATACCAAACTGAGAGGATGACAAGAGCTGTTTAGATTCTAGGAGCCACATAAGACAACGATTTATCATACGCTCGAACACCTTGCAGAGACAGCTGGTAAAAGCAACAGGGCGCTAATCCTGAGGAGCATGGCCTAGCTTTCCCAGCTTAGGAAATGGGAGAATGATGGCATTACGAAGAGATGGAGGGAAAACACCGTCGGTCCAGATACGATTATAAATAGCTAGTAAAAAGGTCATGGCCGGGAGGTAATGGTGTCAGGTCATATTGTATTGTATGCCATCATGACTTCAACGGAATGGATGATGGTTGCCACCAGCAGGAAAGAGTTTTTTTCCCCATTTCTAATGGCTCCTACATGCTTGTATGCATCGGCCTTGTCACCTAATAGTGGCTCTCCATGCTACTCGATCCCTGTCAGCCTCCCTATTCAGTTCCTTATCCCTGAGGTCACAAACTATGACCTCGTCCTAAGTCTTAATCGATCTGCCTCTCGCAATTCCACCCCCAACGTCCACACTTCTCACTTCCTGTCATCCCCTATCAGCTTCACATGCCCACACTCTCTCAATCTACCCCTCCTCATCACAACAGCAATACACATCAGTGATGGGTAACAGAAAACACAGACACCGAGATTTCAAGATGGAATAAAACAGAACATACAAATACAAAACGGTAATTACAATTACAGTGTAACATGTGACAACAGAAAGAAACAGTTCTGTTAACAGTTTACTGATGTTAGCATACACAATACAGTGTGGTATAGCAAAAAGATTAGCCCTGGTTTAATACATGATTGATCTAGACAGCAAATAAAAATATTACTGTACTTTGATATCAGTAAACCCATAAGTCAAGGATGTGTTTCAATTAAATACTGGTTACTCACAACTTATACCTTAAACTGGGGTAAACAGGCAACTCAGCTGTATAGGTATCGATGGAATTCTGACCAATTTTCGTGATTTATAATTGAAGTCCCATAGGTGATTGAAGGTTTTTCTACCATGCAAAACACTAACAGGGGCATAGGCTGGTCTCTCTCCCTTGGATGTTCTGGACTATGATAAACATAGCCTGGGTCCCCTATGTTCCAAAGAGAGCAAAATATGATTGGTAATTACCACTTGTACTGTATCATTTATTGTATTGTGCTGTTTATGAAAGCTCCAACATGCCTGAACGTGTCGGCCTTAGTCACCTGATGGTGCTCTCCAAGCTGTTTTGATATGACAGCCTCCCTACTTAGTCCCTATCCCCGATATCACACTCTATGGCCGTGTCCCAGGTCTTTTACAGTCTGCCTCTTGCAACCCTACCCCCGACGTTCATACTTCTTACCTTCCACACCCAACTGTCCCTCTCCATCTTACGGCCAGATTCTAGTAGTGCACTATTTATGAACCCACCTGTAGGTATGTAGTGTATCTGACCATTCCATGCTGAAAAGACTCCTCTAACCTAAGAAACAGTTTGGAGATATTCTCCATCAATGCATCATTTCCACCAACCTAACCAATTTCTTCCACTAATATTCTGGCTGTTTCATCATATTTAACCTTGTGCTACAGTGTTTTTCATGCTAACTTGACCTAAAATTGCCATCTCTCCATCCTGAAATCTGAACTATAAAAACAGATTAACACTTGAATATGGTGCTAGTCACAAAAAAGTGCTATGGAAAGAATGTAGATCCATAGCAATCTCTTTTTCTGCCACTCATGTACATGAAATAAGCTGCAAAAGGACAAAAATCAGGGCCAAATTAGAGTAAGAATCCAGACACATCATTATTTTATTGCACACAAGTAACTTTTATTAAACTAAGATGCCTCATATAGAAAATTGTTTTATTGAAGTGGAGAGGGAGTACAGGGTGTATATAAATCTCACCAGTGGAGGGACAGGGTGGAAAGTGGAGGGGGAGGAGGTCAGGAGTGTGTGGGTGTGGTGGATGGGGTGCTGTGTGATGGGTGAGGTGGGATGGAGAAAATGCTTTTTTTTTTTTTGACCATTGGGGCCAAATCCCCTGGTCATTAAGGCAAATATATATATATGTATATACACAGACATATATTGTATATACAAACATATATACATACATACATACATACATACACACATCCATTCAGATACACACACACTGGCATAAACACATACA
>JAGKTI010026003.1:0-11181 GCA_018397915.1 Birgus latro | reverse complement strand
GACACGCCATCTCTCTCTCTCTCTCTCTCTCTCTCTCTCTCTCTCTCCATGGAACAGTGAAATCAGCTTCTAACCGCAAGAGGGAAGAAGTGTATTGAAAGCACAGTCAATAATCCATATACACATCCGGGGCTCCGACCTATCAAAATATTATCACACGCCTTCCAACCAGCCTTAACAGCACCGGTTCATTTAGAAGGATCTTACTAGGCTGTGGCACTGATTGGAGGACGCGTGGGTGAACGAGGGACCGAAAGAGTCCATGTTGAAGGTCATTGTTGGGTCTGCTTGTGCCACAGGTCGTAGGGCAAACACCTGCTCGCGCGCGCACACATACACACACAGACACACAGACAGACAAACAGAAACACAGACAGACAGACAGACACAAACAAACAAACACATACATACAACGAGAGAGAGAGAGAGAGAGAGAGAGAGAGAGAGAGAGAGAGAGGGAGAGGGGGAGAGGTTTTAATGCAAGATTACAAGTGCCTTAATAAACTTAAATATGACACAGAGGGGCAGCACATAGCACTGGGTAAACTATTTTGACTCTTAGATTTTCGTCCTTTTGCAGCTTATTTCACTTAGCATCGTGGGACAAAAAGACAATATAACAACACATCCTTTACACCCCCCCCCCTACCCCTTCCCCCCCAACCCTCTCCCCTACTCCACTCCTCACATCCGTCCTTACCTTCCTCCCTTCTTCCCTCTCCCCTCCCTTCCTATCATCCCTCTCCTTCCCTTCTTTATCCTCCCCTCCCTTCCCTTCTTCTCCTTCCCAGTAACCTCCCTTCTCCACTCCCATCCCCCTCCACCTCACCTCCCTTCTTTTCAGGTCCCCTCTACCTCCCTTCCTCAATCCCCCTTCCTAACCCACCTCCCCCATCCCCTTCTCCCCGTGACCAAGCGTAGGGCTGCGGTATGCCTCTTCGTAGCGCTGGCTTTGCTCCGGTCAAGTGCTAATTTTTATCATAGTCGGCTTATTTCATTATCCTCTGTCCAATTTAACGACCCAAAATTGGCCTCTCACTCTCTTCAATGTTGGGCTGTAAGAAGGCATTGAAACTAAAATATGGTGCTAGTCAGGAAGAAGTGCTCTAGAGGAGGTGAAGAGCGGTAATACTGTCCTATGCTGCCATTAAGAAGTAACAGGAGATTAGCATTAGAACACTGTGTTGATTTACAAATAAGTTCTCTGGAAATGATGTAGGGCCTGAGCTGTAACAGGAGACTAGCGATAGAATACGTTGCTAGTCACGAAGAGGTGCCTTGGAATGAATTTAGAGCCAGCATTGTCCTATTCTGCAAAATTTAATGAGCTACGTAGACGAGCTGCAGAGTGACGAAAATACCCGCTCGGTGAAGGACTAACTAAAGCCAGATGGGACGCTTGTGATTGTAAGTCAGTAGTTTTAGGTCAGTCTACGTTGTAATTACTCGCTTGGTTGTTCAAGTTTCATTTTTACACTGTTTTTTTTTTTTTTTACTTGCATAGTAGGTTAGTGTCAAAATGTTCGACTGAATTCATTTATATACTCATGGTCTAATAAACCAGTTGCTAGACCTCTTGAGCAAGTGTGGAGGTCAGCTGGTATTTTAAGTGCTCGGGTAGATTTGCGTTAAGCGTCATTTTTTTCCCGTTTACTTATAATCTAACGAAGATTCCTAACTTCATTAGCCCCTTGTCTGGAGATGTAATTTCCTGTTATTCCTGCTTCCTCCTATCGATGTAATTAAACTTTGGAAGGTGCCTTTTATCACTGGGGAGTTTTATAAAGACTTCATTACTCATTAGCCCAGTTATTAAGAAAGGTCTTTCCTAAGCTCAGTAAAATTGCCTGTATATATTGGAAATAAAGCAGACTAGTGTGTAACCGTATTGAAGAGGTTAAGCTCGGTTGATGGCCAAGTGTAGTCAGAGAGGAGGGCCAATGTGACTGTCAACCAAGGAGATTCACTTCCACCTCACGCACACGGACACCCACCCACACGCACACGGACACCCACCCACACACACACACACACTCACGCACACACACACTCAAATCTATCTATCTATCTATCTATCTATCTATCTATCTATATATATAGCCTATACAGCTACTTTCAGTAATCAGTCCAACGATTTCCATATACATCCGCCCCTGCTGTTCGAAGAGTTAACCTGGGAGATGCATTTGGAGCGGAACTTCTGGGGATGATAGCCAGTTCCAATGTCATATCCATAAAAGCCACCCTCTGCCTCCTCAGTGATTTCTCTGATATACCTGTCAGTTCTATCACAGAGAATCTCTTGTCATACGTGAATGAAATCATTATTTCTCTCGATCCCCAGCCACTCTGGCAGCAAGGCGCTCATCACCTTCAGCTGGAGAAGTGTCTCGCCCATGAGATCACTGAGTAGTTCTTAAATAGTTCTTCTGAAAGTTGTTTTACTTACAAACTGCCTTTTTGCATTGCACTGTATATTTTAATTTAAATTACTTAGTGTTTGTTAAAAAAAGATAAAAAATACATGAGGCAGGTCGAGGCTGGTGTGAATTGTTCTATCTCTATCTATAACCAGGCACCTTTATTCCCTAAGGGGTGACCACAAACAAATCGCCACCATGTCGCCCTGTTTCCTGCCATTTCGCTGCCCGCACCCCAGCTTATACCCTCCTCTCTCATATACCTCTCTGTTTCATCCCTCCGTCTCATCCTCGGTCACCCACTCTCTCTTCCCCTCTCCACCTCACTCACATACACTATCCTCGATAGTCTTCCACTCTTTAACCTCTATACATCGCCAAACCACCGCAAAGTATTTCTCTTAATGCTTTCTATCACATCCACATCCACACCACAACGCTCCTTCACGTTATCATTTGTCAGTCTGTCTCAACGAGTAACTCGACGTGCTGCTCTTAAACAACTCATTTCCACTGCCCTCACGCTTGACCTGTGTCCTTCCTACGAAGTCCAGGTTTCACTTCCATACGGTAGAGTGGGTTTCACAATGATATCATACAGTGACTTGTTTACTTCCATGCTGACTTCCCTGTTTCACATCACTGCTTTCAATGAACCAGCAACTTATCTTCCCTGTTGTACCCTTTCAAGCACTTCATCCTCCAGACTTCTATCCTTACTCATTACACTACCCAAGTACATAAATGCACTCACATTTTCCATTTCCTCTCTATCCAACTTCATTGTCCATTTAATTAATTGCCGAGGCACAGAAATACTTTGGGAACAGTGTCTTGTGCATGGAAATAATTTGGGCACTTACATATGGTTACCTTTAAGTGGACACGATAAGAGAAGGGATCATAATCTTCATGAAGGGTACAGGAAAGCAAAGCCAGTCACAGGTCACGAGTAGTTTCATTTTCGGATTTTAAGATATGGAACAGACAGGTAGGAGGACACAAAACCCTTATTTATTCTAGTGCTGCTAAATCGTCTGGGTGGCAGATAGTATGAAAATGATTTGTGTTCAGCAGTGCCTAAAACGTTCAACTGAGATCACCATACACAGAAACTGTCATGCTGTTCCTTTTGGGCAGGGAGAGTTGTAGGGGGATGAGTGCAACATTCTGAGGCTATAACTCATCCTTAGCTGAATAAAATCGTCCAGCATGAGCTTGAACACAATCCTAGAGTTTTCCCAACTAGGAAAGGATTAATAGTACTAGCAGCAATACTCACAGTCTTATGATTCACTCTTGCTGAATAAAGTCGTGTGGCTAGAACAGCATACTAGAGTTCTCCCGACTATGAGAAGGCCAGAGAGAACCTATGGGCAAAGTGATCAGGAATCTTCATTAGTAACGATGTCATTAGGACTTATTTACTTTCAGTCACTTAACAATATCCTAACAATATCCTAACAATATCCTAACAATAACAAGCATACCAGCATTATTTTTGTTATGATAGGCTGGGCGTTGTGTGAGTGGCTGGCAGCACAATAGTCAAGCTAGATTTCGCCTCAACGCTTAAAAATACAAAGGCCACCAGAGATTAGTGACAAAATTACTATTAGCTTTTTTTCTCGGTTGGTTGGGGGTGAGGGAAAGAATCATCAATGCTGGATCAATGTAAGAGTCAGGCAGACTTAATAAAAAGTAATATAAAAGCAAGGTTAACCTGGAGAAATACTGAAATTCCTTTAATGATGAACCTAGATACCAAAAACCCTGAATTTATGGAGAGAAAAGTTGATGTGAATTCAGCTTCATTTTTAAAAGATTTATTATAGATACTTAGTCAAGAAATAAAGTTAAAATACATCACATATACTCAATCAATCAATATAATATTATAGAGACGGGATGATCACTTACCTTGCCCTTTTCGTGACGGAAGTAATGAAACCTACATTATTTTTTCCAGAAACAACCACATCCCTGAGAAAGTTGCCATTCCAGTGATCGAATCTTAATGTCTTCACTCTGGCTACATTTATCCCATTGTTGCTACCACCAGGCAAGGATATTACGCTTAGCACAGACATTTCGAACTGGGGAAGTAAGATTTAACTTTTATTAGCCCCCTCGCTACGGTCTCCTTGTAAATGCATGCCGTGTGTAGTGGCAAATGACGTACTTGGTCTGAAGTGGCTAAACTGGATTCTTAGATAAGTAGGATACTATGCCATTCTACTTTTTACGTTTTCAGATACTACCACACTGAGTGAAAGATCGTAGAACAAGTTTACCTCTCAGTTTCAAGAACTAGTGCTAAAGAAGTAAAAAACTTGAAGATCAGAGGCCAAGCGGAGAAAAAAGCGGAAGCAGAGAGAGGTGAGTAAGGTGGTGGAGGTGACGACGGGTGTGGGTATATAAGAGGGTGTGAGCAGAGGCCTAGTTAGTTAAGTCTGCACCTGACTACACACAGCAATGAACGCCAAGGTAGATTAGGTTCTGCTGTATGACATGGTGACTGAAAACTAGTGATAAAACGAGAATTACGAAGTGATACACGGTAGGCTGCATCAACTGCAAGATGAAGGGTAAAGTGTAGAATTAAATTTCTCAGCGGGATGGACGTCATTTTATTTTATTTTATTTTTTGATGTTGATGTTATTTGACTAAGGAGAGGACCCTACTTCTGAAGGTCCCTAATTCGGGCTTATACCTATCTCATTTAGTTCTAAAATTTTCTGCGATGCTTAGTATCGTCGTCCGCAGTTACTATAATTAAAATGAAAAAGATTTAATCGTAGTAAAAGGGATAACTGTTACGTGCTTCATAATTAAATCTGTTGATACACTGCCCGTCGCCGAAAATTACACCCTCAAATTGGTATCATCTGCCTGATATATTTTTTAACGTTGAAAACTAAACCCACAAGTTTTATCATCTACAGACATCTTCCGCAGCATACCATTCACATTCCTTCTACATTTACTCCCTATCCACATTTAGGCGTCACCTCTTCCTTGCTGTCTTTCTTTCAGCACCTTACTTAATATGAACATTCTTAGTCCTTCATTCTCAAGTTGCTTCAAAGAACCGATTTGTTTCATTGAAGATCTCATTCCGCGTCATATCACATCAGCCTCCACACCACATCCCTAGCAGATACACTGACCTGCTCTTCAGCATACAAACAGAGACAAACACACACACACACACACACACGCACATTTACGGATAGATAGATATAGATGCAGATATATTAGCCATAGAAACTGCATAAAAATCCAGATGAGCTAAATATTTATGTTTAGTTATACTCAGTTTTTATACGGGAAGTAACAATTTTCCATTTCCTGTGTTTCCAGATCTTCATCCTGCTGGGCGTGGCCGCCATGGCCGCCGCCGACAGCAACGAGTTCCGTGGCTACGGCGCCTCCTCCCGCGTCAGTAACAACAGTTGTTTTAGTATTATTCTCTGTGCTTCTGAAACTATGCATGAAGATAAAATAGTGAACCACGTTATACTTTTAATAAGTCAAGGAATATTTTAAAAAGGCTAGTTTATTTGTTTTTATTTATGATTATATTTTGTCTTAAATTTACCACTATATAAAGCTGATACTTTGAGAAGCTTAACTGAACTCAGGCATACTGAAAGTAAAAGACATTTTCTGTTTACAGTCTGCTGAGTCCTACGAGTCCAGCGAGGCTAGGTACGACTTTCAGTGGGCCGTGAGTGACGAATCTTCCGAGAACCACTACGGCCACCAGGAGGCCCGCGACGGTGACAACACCCAGGGGTCGTACTACGCGCTGCTTCCCGACGGTCGCCGCCAGACGGTGACCTACTACGTGGACGGTGACGATGGCTATATTGCTGACGTCAAGTACTCGGGTGAGGCCTCCTTCGACTCCGGATCCCACGAATCATCCTTCGAGTCCCGTGAGTCTCGTCGCTACGCCCCTCCCCAGCGCCGCTACTATGACTCCAACGAGTCCAAGTAAATGATCTGAAGGATTCCAAAGAAAGGCATTTTGTTGACGTCTTATCTGTGTCCTTGTCACTCCATCTGTAATTATTTATTTTCCTATT
The DNA here is from genome assembly GCA_018397915.1 of Birgus latro. NCBI lineage: Eukaryota > Metazoa > Arthropoda > Malacostraca > Decapoda > Coenobitidae > Birgus > Birgus latro. Next base: position 4,669 of record JAGKTI010026003.1, on the reverse strand, counting down.
TATTAAACATTTTTTAGCAATGAAAGAGTTGTTTTGTAGCATCCAGTTAATTGTGCTTCTTTAAACATGCTGTACAACTCATTTTATTTGATGTTAGAAGTAATTCTTTTAATGTGCGTATGTCTCTTTACGAAGCTGAAAAAGTATTTCTAAAATTTTTGTAATTAGACATTCCAAAAGTTAAGTTTGGTTTTCAAGGTTATCAACTGGACACCCAAGTCTGTAGTGAGTGGCAGGTGTATAGTGTGGGAAGATGCTGATGACTAGGGTTGAAATCCTCTGAGAGCTAATGTCTATTTTGGTTTGTGTGTTGAATAAAAACAAAATAGATGACCCCAACTGGTTCACGTCGGGTTCGTATCTGCCCCGTCCTTCGCACTTGTTCATATTTTTACCTACATCCACTCAAATTTCCTGAATTATCTTTTAAGCATATATCATCATCATCATCACCCCCACCTAGACCTCTTTTCATACCTAAAGATGGGTGAGGTAGAATCCAGAGGGCGAAAAATCTCTCGATATGAGAACTAACCAAAGTCTACACAATTACCAGGGCTAAACTCTCATATACTCACCATATAAATCCCCGGAATCCTGATAACACCTCACAGGCACACCATCAACGTATCTGTGCCTCATATCTACCCCTGTGGCAGTCAATCCAACGACTATCAAGTTAAAATGGAGTGTCAGAGTCTTGTCACATACACTTCTCTGTATATTATCCTTCCTAACAGCTCCATCCATTGTCAGATCCATGTGAAGCTGGATGGAAAATATCTTTGTGAAGTCTCCTATTTGCCTTCAGATTCAGACGGATTTTAATACTCCAGGCAATTTGTATTATACAGATGATGCATTTACTTTCTCCTATGCCCATATGCCATTTTTTCCTATAGCCTCGGTAAAGGTAAGCGCACGCACACACACACACACACACACACGGGCACACACACACACACACACACAATGTAAAATGCCTAGACCAGGGGCGCCCCTCCCGCATCTCAATAAATTGCGAAAATACAATATCTTTATAATATGTTTTCGGTGGCACTTATCGGTGGTAGTTAAAACAAATAACACTGGGGAAAAAACTTTTTGTTGCATTGATACTAGCACTTGTTCTTACCTAATTTGAGTGTGCTGAATTCAGATCTGAAGTTAGTTTTTCTCTGTAATCTCTAGATTTTTTGAAATTCAACATTTTCATATTTCGCGAAGTTTGGAAGCTTCTCGCATGATGACATGGTCTATCTGAGGAATTAATGGTCATACAGTCTTAAAATTAGGCTCAAAACAACCGTTTTGGCAAAGATATCCTTTGTGAATTCACAAAAACGTGTAGGTGCACCACAATATCCATCAAAGTTTGAAAAAAGGCAAAAAAATCACTTATGTGGAGTAAAATATGTGTTGCCACTTGTCAAATCTGAAACATTTATCCATTATAGTCAAATATGAGTATACACTAATGCTTTTTACTTTAAATTAACATATATTTCGACGTAAAGATGATAGCTGATTCAGAACAATTGATAAGGATGGAATGCAAAGTTCAAATAGGTCCTATTCAGGCAAGAATTTGGGCTTGTAGTGCGTTTGTGGACTTCCTCAGGGTCATGTCGTTTGATGCTCCAGCAGTAGTCTGCCATCATATTTTCGTCCCATCGCCCTTGGTAGCTCTCTTTCATCGTCATGAGGTCTTGATGGAAGTACTCTCCCTGTTCATCACTTACAGCCCCAAGGTTCTCGGGGAATCGATCAAGGTGACTATTCAGGAAATGGAGCTTGACACTCATGTTTCACCCAAGATCACAAAAAGCCAACAGCATTCTAGTTATCTGCCTTTCTGTTACCAAGAAAGTTTTGTATAACTGCCACGAAAGACAGCCACGCTGCCTTCTTGTCATTCATCTTCCTGACAAATTCCTCACCATGTACAAAGGCAAGAATTTGAGGTCCATCGAACACACCTGCTTTGATCTTCTCGAAAGATAAAGCAGGAAAAGCAGAAACTATATGTTGAAAACATTCACCATCAGTACTCAATGTCTTCACGAACTGTTTCATCAAGTGCGGAATAGGTCGAATTGCTGAGGGAATACAAGGATAGAAGATCTTATGCCGGTTTTTCTTGCCGACACCCTTCGCGTTGACCAGGCAAAAATAGCAGTCAGTTCTGTGGTCCTTGGGTTCTCGCCAAACCATGGGAACTCCAAAAGGCAGACCCTTTCGTTTTCCTTTTGTCCAATCACGAAGCATTTCCTCACAATTATGACACACAATATAAGGAGCCCATTTGCCAAGGGGAACTAGAAAATAGGCTTTATAGGCACGCCTCACACAGACGATGTTATATTACGCCTTTGACGAAAAAATGTGTAGCAGGCACATACATAACAGAAGGCATCAGGATTATTTAAACATTTATGTCTACTTGAACAAGCCATGATCAGATTTGAAAAACAGGTGTTATTTTTGTGTAAATCAGATACATCTCTAGAATCCAAAATTAACAATAAAGAAAATTGATGGATATGCAAAAAAAAATTAGCCTAATTAGTCTAAGGTTAGGATAGATCTAAGCCTAGTTCTCAAGCTATCCCTAGTGTAAATAGCAATGGGTGTCCTTTTTTTTTGGAAATTCACAAGTTACAAATTGCTTGAAAACTAGAGCATGTAGAGTCAAAACCGATTTCAGATTTGGAATCAGCGTTGAAAATATACATAGAATCAGTTGAAAAATCTCATGCAACAGAAAATAAGAAAAGATTTGTTCCCCAGTGTAATGATTAAAAATTGTATATGTTACAGTGGAAGTATACTGTTGTTCTTCGGTGGCCAGAAGTGCCATGGGGGCTTGTTGGTAAGTGAAAATATTATAGCCATGACTAAGAGGTACCGTATGTACTTGTATAATTTAGTATAAGTATATACTGTTGGTGTTGCTACTGAGAAAGGTGGCTTTTACATTTACCATTTATATATAAAGTCATGTTCCATATATTTAGAGCCTTGCATTAAAACGAATATTTTCCAAAAGGTTTAACTTCTGGAGAATCGATCAGAGAAAAGACCATAATCCCATCTCAGTCCCCATGTCCCCCTCCCATAGCTATCTAACCCCCCTACTAACTCGTCGGCCAAAACTTGTTGGACTTTAGGCTGTCTTGCAAAAATGTAAAGCGGTGAAAGTCTATATCAGTGACCCCTTAACTGCCAAACAATATCATATCCTTCAGTTCAGTAGCATCCGATAGTGTGTTTACCTGAAGTCAGCCTGAGTTTGGTAAATAAACACATAAGCTCACGGTCCAAGGGATGTGCTGTACTGTAACAACACCTTTAAGAGGGTCGTCCGACTGAAAAATGGGGAAAATCGAGAAACTGTGAAATTCCTCCACCCACATATACCTTAACTCCTCAAACGTGCATAGTATTTCGGCGATATTGGCCACATTTCTGCTGTTATGGCTAGAAATCCCCCCCTCCCCCTTCAATAAATTCGTCCCTCTCATGCAGGGATCTTAGAAACTCTCGATCCATTAGTTTATTACCTGTTATTTACAAAGTCTTCATTAAAGTCCTTACGAACAGAGAGAAAAGGGAAGGTGGATGAGGGGAGGAGTGATGGTGTGGGGTGACGTGAAGGAAGGGAGGGAGGGTAGGGAGAATTAAATGCAAAGTGGTGGTCACATTATTTGTCTATTTTCTCTTATTCAGGGCATGGCATAAAGGAGTTAATATTTTGTAGATAATGCTGCATTTCACCTTGTATAGAGGCGTCAGATAAGCTTTACATAGAGGGTGAAATGAACAGCTGGCTCGTGGGAGAAAAATACTGACGTGGCAGATCAAACATTAGTGCAAAGCCAGAAGTTTGCACCACGACACACTATTGCCTTGTCCACCAATTCGTAACTAGCTGCTTTTTTTTTTAACAGAGGAAAATATAATTCCGAGGTGATGAGAGGGTGTTGGGGTTGTTGGACGGCCATTCAAACCCATACCGACATGGAGTCCACAAATCTTTTATGAACAATTAGTTTAAATAGCCTTTTCATATGGACATGCCACAAAATAGTCGACACGATGGTGACTGTATAGAGAAAGTGTACTGTATATCGAGAGGATGATCATATTTACAGTGGACACAACCATGTCAAAGGTTGCATATGATATTTTCTTCAAAAAATTAATCTCATGTAAGCGTAGATGTGAATACTTCAGGTTCTCTACAACACAAAGTAGTCCGGTAAACAGATATCATAAGTCAGGGATCAGAGTGTTGCTCTTGGGTTAATGGTAAACAGACAAAAAATTAATAAATTTATTACAATAAAAACAATCATAGCACCAAGGTTTGTACCACAGTTATGTACAGACATAAGTCTCTTATCAGTCCCCTTCATAAAATATATAGTTTCCCTATATTAAAACTTTGAGTTTGTCCCTCTCCTGTATCCCCGTGTGTTCCGTAATATTAGCCAGCCGTGAACCACTCGGGCAGGAACACATCACAGGAGTCACTAACGGGTCATGAAGGATACCTCTCCCGTCCGGCCCTCGACACAAGTAGGACCCTTATCTGGATGGTGCCTGGGGAGCAACTGACAGTCCTGCGAATGGAAGCTACCATCTAACCTCCTATGCCACGTCACGC
>JAGKTI010026002.1:0-13755 GCA_018397915.1 Birgus latro | reverse complement strand
GAGATAGTAATAGAATGGATGTGGAAGGTGTGCAGATTGGCCTGGGAGGAGGGTAGAGTCCCGGAGGATTGGAAGTCGGGTATAATTATTCCCCTGTACACAGGAAAAGGGGAAAAAGAAGTGTGTGGTAATCATAGGGGCATTTGCCTTCTTAGTACAATAGGAAAAGTATATGGTAGGATACTGATTGACAGAGTTAAGGAAATAACAGAGGAATTAGCTGGAGAAGAACAGGGAGGCTTTAGGGAAGGGAAGAGGTTGTGTAGATCAGATATTCATTCTTAGATCTTTTCTAGAGAAGGGAAAGAAGTTGTATGCAGCCTTCATGCATTTGGAGAAAGCCTATGACAGGGTGGATAGACAAGGATTGTGGAAAGTAATAAGAATATATGGAAGAGATGGGAAGTTGTTGATGGCCGTGAAGAGTATGTATGAGGGTGCTAAGGCTGCAGTGCGTGTGGATAGTAAACTGAGTGAATTTTTCTATTTGAAGGTTGGATTGAAATAAGGATGTGTCATGTCTCCATGGTTGTTCAATCGGTATATGGATGGGGTTATAAATGAGATACAAGGTAGGGAAGTGGTTGTTGGAGCGGCCCTAGTGAGAGAGGGCATTGTTTGGACACTCCCTGTACTATTGTTTGCAGATGCTACTGTGTTGTTAAGTGAAGACGAGGGGGAGCTGCAAGGCTTGGTTGATTAATTTGAGAGAGTGTGTAAGAAACGGAATATAAAGATGAATGTAGGGAAGAGTAAAGTGATGGTCTTCGACAGAAGTGAAGTCAGTGAATGTAAAGTGAGATTGGATGGGGAGGATATGGAGAATGTGAGTTCATTTAAGTACTTGGGTAGTGTGATTAGTAAGGATGGAAGTTTAGAGGGTGAAGTGCTTGAACAGGTTCAGCAGGGAAGGAAGGTTGCTGGTTCCTTGAAAGCAGTGACAAGAAACAGGGAAGTGAGCACTGAAGTAAATGTGCCACATTACAGTATTGTGATACCAACTCTAACGTATGGAAATAAAACCTGGACCCTGCTGGAAGGCCAGAAGTCAAGAGTGAGAGCAGTGGAAATGAGTTGTTTGAGAGGAGCATGTGGAGTCACATGGAGAGACAGACTGACAAATAAGAAAGTGAAGGAGCGATGTGGTGTGGATGTGGATATGACAGGAAGCGTTAGGAAGAACACATTAAGGTGGTTTGGCCATGTGGAGAGGATGGAGAGTGAGAGACTGACGAGGAGAGTGTATGTGAGTGAGGTGGAGGGGTGAGAGGGAGGGGGAGACCAAGGATGAGATGGAGGGATGCAGTGGAGAGGTATATGAGAGATGGGTGTGTGAGCTGGGAGCAGGGCAGTGTAATGGCAGGGGACAGAGCGACATGGAGGCGATTTGTTTGTGGCCACCCCTTACGGGATTAAGCCGTCTGGCAATAAACAGATAGTACTGGAGTGGCTTTCTCTTGAGTAACCTTGTTAACAGAATCCTTATCTGTAGGAAGTATTCCACCCGCCAGAGCATCAATTACACGTCCCCCCGAGGTGGTGTAAGCGTGGTGGAGGAGCGAGGGGAAACCACCACTAGCTTCCTCTTACTGCAGAACGCCAGGGCCTCAGACATCGGTACCTTTACGTGTCAACCCGAGGGCATGACGCCAGCCACTGTCAACCTACATGTACTTGAAGGTGGGTTTCAGCACTTAATAGAGAGTTCCTTCATAATCTGAACAACGTCGTCTACCGTTATGAGGTATGATTGAGACTGGGGTGTTAGGAGGTAGATTTGTTCTCCCTGAATTGTTTACATGAGCTCATGCCTAAGCTAAATAACATAACATCACGGGTAAGGAATAACGCAAAGGTAACGTCATTAATGTGAACAGCTTAAGGATTCAGAAGACCTTCAAGTTTAGTAAAAAAAAAAAAAAAATGTCGATAGTCACCGCTAATAGTTAGTTGGAATAAAGGAATATATAAATTAGTAACTAACTGGCAACTAGTTGGCAGTAAGTAGATAATACCCCCACTAATACCAATACACCAGTCCAGTATGAGATAGCCCTAGCATGTATTCAATATGGACGGTGGGTGTTAGCGCCAAAGTGGTGACATGTAGAGGTGTACGGTATGTAGGAGGACTGCTGGACCTTGATAGCAGGCTGTGAAGCCTATGCCCAGAGTCGGACACATAAAAAAAAAAAATGAGACTCTTCCACGGTAGTGGGATACGTTTAAAAGCCTCCTCCCCTTTGACATGAACGTCTATGACAAATTATCAGTTGAATTCAAACTAAATATCAGCATAAGTGCTAAAACAGGTGAGGCTGGGTAAAGGAAGGAAGAATGCTACTTGTTTTTTTTTAAGTAAAATAATCTCATTTTAGTTCTTTTGGATGCAATCTGTTCTAGATACTTGTTTCTCTTAGTAGTATTTGTGTTAAAATGCTATGTTTTCTTATCTTCCTCCTCCTGTTTTTCATTCCCTTCATATGGCACCTCTTAATCTTTTTAGCAAAAAATGAGTTCAGAAAAATAAATAAAGGTGCATCCACACATGTCCTCGAGCATATGCTGGCAACACTGCCATCAACTTGTTGGATTACATGACGGCAACAATTATTGGACAATTGTTCATCAGCATGTCAGCAAAATTTTCCCGATGCTTCGTGACGTTTGCTTGTTGACAGCTTGTTTGTGACTGGGTTGTTTAACATGTTGCCATCACATGTTCGATGGCAAGTGTGGACGCACCTAATGCAGTTCTGCGGCCTCGTATCATCTACACAGTTTTCTCTGAAACACTTGACAGTGATATTATATTCATGCTGTCTTATGGTGACCACAACTTCCCTGCATTATCCAGATGTAGTCTGACCAGAGAAAGGCAAAGCCGCAATATTACACCGACTATCTTGTTATTCACACATCTACGAATCCTGTTAACCTTGTTTTGCACAATTAGGCATTGTTGCTGAAGCTTTAAGTCCTTACTAAATTATACAGTCATCTTCCATTGGCTTACTGTCTACTAGCATTTTACAATTTTATTTACGAAATTCATTTGCCAGCTCCAGACCAACAACAGAATCTAGGCCTTTCTGAAGCTTTACGGTGTCAGTAAATAATTCAACACCCTACGATCTCTGGTGCCCTCTGGAAATATGCTGATAATCTAGGCCATGGAAATTAACATACTAATAATTATACATAACACAGGGACAAACGAGGATCCCTGGAGTAATCACACTTGATTCTTTTTCCACCTGTTTGTTCATTTTCTATTGTATCTACAGCCAGGTAGCTTGATCCCAGAGAAGATGGTCAACAAAAAAACGCCTCCAGTTCTCCCTCTCCTCTACCATCAGGCTGCCGTATCTCCATCTAACACCACCCTCATGCTTATACCTTTCCTTCCCGTCGCTCCACTTCAAACTCCTTCCATAATTAGTCTTTCATGAGGAAGTATGTGGTTTCGTTACTAAAATCAGGGTTAGCTATGTGACTCACGCCGGATTTTTTTTTTTTTTTTTTTTGAAGTATGTGGCCCCAGTAAACCCACGCTTTATAATAATACTTCCCTTCTTCCAACAGGTCTAAAATTTGTGGGGTTTTATTGGATTCCAGCGTGGTTATATTAGCAATTTTATATGACCGGTGTACCACTGGGCTAATCTCTTCATTATTTACTTTCCTCCAATACACTATCACGAACGTCATTCGGTCCAACTAATTTGAGCGATTTTCATTTATCTCTTTATATTCGCATATCATTCCTGTTCCCGGTAATAGTAAGTGTACTAAGCATAGGCTTCGTGCCACCAGTGAATATATGTTGTACTTCACGAACTTTAAGTTTATTTTGAGTTTTATTGACTGATACGTATATTTTCAAAAAATATATTTTTAAAACCATCATTCGTAACGTGGCCAGAATACTTTTTGCAGACCATGTTCTCAGTTCTTTCATTGTGCATTTGAAACTATCCTTTAGGGTCGCCCTTTTCGTCAGTGGCTGCCATTATCCTTAATCTCTTTAACCCTTCGTTAGTCAGGTGGGGTGTTTTGGCACCCCAGATTCTTTTAAAAAAATCATATTTCCTCGCCGGTAATTCGAATATTTCTCTCCGTTCCAGTACTCTCCTGATTCAGTGAGGGAAGGGAGTATGTGGATTGGTTTAGTCCTGCCTCTGCTGTAGTGAGAGAGAGGGGCACTCCCCCCCCCCCCCTGGGGTGTCCAGTCACCCCATCAAACTAACCATTTATCTCATATTGTCATATAGATTGTTATTTTTTTTTTTAAATCTTATTTTTGCATATTGATATCATTATACTGATTTAAAAAATCACAAAATGTATTTTCCTGTGCGTGTTTACCTGACAACTGAGATGAGTCCATTTGGTATTTTTTTAGTGATATTATAATTTACTGTATTTTATTATTATAATTTAATAAACACCACCTACAAGGCATTCAATCTTTTCATTAGTGATTGCAGAAATATGCTGAAGCGGCAGTATGTATATATTTTACATGTTAGTAACACTACATGTATTATTGTATTGGGGTGATGTAACACCCCACCGGACTAACCACGTTTGAATATCCCACAGGACTAACGAAGGGTTTAGTTCCTGTCCTGTTTTCCTTGCCTACTAATATTAACACAAAGTTGTTTTTAATTACTCTTTCCCATAATTCTTCGTCAGACTCCCTTTTACCAACCAACCAGATTTTCAGAACACAGTATTGTTAATGCACCTGAGTATGCATGGATTTTTAAAAATATTCCTTTGCGTGTATTATGTTTAGGAGAGCACCAGCAGGCTATTCAGACCAACTCCAGCTGCATACGTGTTCCAAGCCTGGCAGCCTTCATCATGGTGACGGCCATCCTCGCCAGCTGCTGTGTCGTCTGGTGAGAGATGGCCAGGTCATGTTACACCCAAGTGCCGGTCAGCTATACAGGACGGCGAACAGGTCATCAATCTCCTACTTCAGTGATAGTATTTTCGTCACCTTAGAAGATTTTCTAGCACCTCTTCCTTACTGCTGTATTTCGGCAGATGGCATTTAAATATTGTTGTGTATATTATTTACACAATCTGTAAAGTACGCAGTCACCCGCTTCCGAATCTAGAGGTTCGAGGTTAGCCTTAGGTTAGTCCATAACATTACAAGGGTGTGAGACCGACCAACGCCCCTGACAGCGTCAGCACAAGAGAAAAACTTCTTGCCATCTGGACTCTGACCATGGATTTTAGGCCACAGTACTCTCCGACCAATGCACTCTACCATTCATGCGGCCAGTCGTCTGTACAGTACATAAAAAAAAATTGCTAAGGAAGAGGTGCTACAAAATCTTTTAATCTAGTGGGAATAAGACCCAACGACGCCATAAAGGGAGCTTATTAGTCACTTATGTAATACGATCAGCTAATATCTCGGTTCTCAACAGTGATAAGAACTGCTTTTTCTTTATTCAATTGGTCTTCCAAAAAAGCTCATACAGAAATAATCAGCTGAAAGAAGGCAAAGTTTATTCTTACTTTAAATAAAATAAGCCTACTGCTTGTTAATTATGAAACAGTTCAACATTCTATGCCAGTGCTGAAGTAAGATGTCCAAGATAACACACCTCCAGTAAGAGGCTGACTCCGGAAAATTTTTAAATTTTTTCCTAGTATGCTAAATAAAAATAACTTAAGAGGCTTCTACTTGCAGATTATATATTAGTCAGAAGTAACTAGAACTTAATCCCGTCTCCAGCTACACGACCTAAGTGTCAACTCCTACCCATCTATTTTCCTCCAGAGACCTGATCATCAACATATAAATTTTCCCTCATGATACAACTTTCCTTCAGTTACATATTTTCCTTCTTGGGCTTATATTACCTCTTTGACCTAATATACCCCATGGACGCATTATTGCTCTTGGAGATATCTTTCTGTTGACTTTCTTTTTCCCATGGATCTCTTTAAATCGCACCGTTTCTTCATGGACGTATACTTTATAAAAGTCCATATTTCCCAATGGGCTTGTTTTCCACAAAACACCTACTTTTCCACATCAGAGACCAATTTTTCCTATACCAGGGACCAATTTTTTCTTCCTGGACAAATTTTCCCCATGGACTGTTTTGTGATGGTGTGATGCACGACAAGTGTAGGTGTATTATGTTGTGGGGGGGGGGGCCTCATTTCAGTGTAAGCATAATGAATTGCATGCGAGTTGTAATTTGTATTAGTATTGTGGCTGGAAATGTTGGTGACTGCATCTCGGTCTGGCCAGGTGTATCCATATCTGTCTGGGTAGGGTGGTTTCTAAGGGTTTTACGTCTCGTGGTGGTTTATGACGGATGTTATTTGACTGAAGGTATTGACGGCAGTGGTGGCTACATGGTTATGCAAGTGTTTGTAAAATGTAGTGTTGGGTGAAGGGGGTGTTGCCGAGATACTCAGTGTACTGTTGGGTAATTGTTCGTTTCTTGTTTCATTGTGGAGGGTGGCAATGCAACATGAATTACAAGGGAGGGATAGGTCATGTCCAGAAGTATGGAACTTGTGTGCCTCTGATATTCATATGGACGTTGTTTGGAAGTATTATGTTTCTTAATGTAGATCAACGCCAATGGAGAGCTACCTGGTTGTGGTGGCAGGGATTAAAGCAAGGTCGATGTCATTCCCTATTTGGGTGGCATGACTCCCTCTCTAGGACTTTTGAAGGCCATAATCGTATCGTTCTCGTGGACTAAAAATTCTCCCTTCATCACCAACCAGTAAAGAGCGGCTACTGGTGATGTTCCCTGCCTCAGCCATCTTTTGGTTGAGGAGATTTCCTCCCCCCACCTTCCCCATTAATTGCTGTGTGTGGCGTCCTTAGATGCGTTAGAGACAGGGAGCCTGGTGGTAAGCGCTGCTACAGCTTCACCCTTTGGCTAGCAACAAACATTTCTGATGCCTGTTCTGCCTAGAAGGGCGGCTTGGTGTGACCCAAGCAGGTTAATCTGCTGGTTATTTTAGGCTAGGATCAACCTGCATCATGTGCCCTTGCACTCCAGTGGTGCAGGGCGAGCTGCCATGTGGTTCTTTGCTAGTTGCCTCCAGATACTCATCCACTGGGGCTGATGGGTGTTCCATGCCTGTCGTTCGGCCTCCCTTAAGGGCTAGGTTGGGGCTGGGGGGCGAGGGAGGGTTAAAGGGTTTCTACCGCCATATATATAGAATCACCCCTCAGTTTTGGTTTTCATGTGGCAGGTGGCCATGCCTAACTGTCTGCATCTTCTGGCCACATTATTGTCTGCATCTTCTGGCCACATTATTTATTGTTTTCCTTGTTGATATCCCTGCATTATCTCCCGGCCCTCTCATTCCTTACTGTTCTTCAGAGGGCTCTTCCCTGGTTTCCACAGTGATGCCTTCTGTGCTCGTGAACCACCGCTGAGCTGCAACTCACTGGTGTATCTGGCTCATACTCAGTGATCGAGAAGTGTTCAGGAGGTATTGCCCATTGTTTATGAGTATCTCATTTGTAAAAAATATTGCTGCCTGTATTATTACTGGACACGATATGCTTTGACAATATGCTCCATAGGCAGGCTTGGATGAGGTAGAGAAGGATAGATTTTGGGATAGCTTAATACGGTACATGTAGCAGGTGGTATGGTGGATGATGAGATAGCGGTTTTGGGAGGGGACTCATATGGTCATGTAAGTGAAGCAACTCAAGAATATGAAGGAGGACATGGGGGTATGCATATGGTACAAGAAATGCGGAAGGGGAAAGGATATTCGAGTTTAGCGAGGCAATGAACATGATTGTGTGCAACACACATTTTAGGAAGAGAGTAGATTGATTACATACGAGTCTGGGGGACATAGCAGTCATATAAATTATTTTCTGGTCAGGAGGGCTGATAGAAGTTTGGTGAGGGATGTTACTGTTATAGGAAGCAAGGAGTGTGTAGAGCAGCACAAATTATTGATATGTGGCATGGTGCAGAACGAGTGATGAAAAAGAGGGCTTATGTGCCTAGAAGGAAAATACGGAAGCTGGAAAACCAAGCAGTAAGGGATGCTTTCTATAGCGAGATGAGGAGAGTGGTGGCTGAGCAGGGAGCCGTTGACAGAGGCGTTAATGAACAGTACAGAGCCCTCAAGAACAACCTCTTCAGAGTTACTGATGCAGTGTGCAGTTGGACAAGAGGCCCAACCAAGACATAAAGTAACTTTGTGGTGGGAGGAGAATAAAGGAGGCTTTTCCAGGAATGGAAGAAGGGTGATAACAAGGGGGAGTACTTGGCTACCAAGCGTAGGGCTAGAAGAGAGGTATACAGAGCAAAGTCTGAGTCACAGAGACTTTTACTTGATAACCTAAATTGTGTGGAAAGGAAGAATATGATATTTAAGGTGGCAAATCAGATGAAGAGGGATAATCGGGATATTTTAGGTGAGTAGTTGTGAAGAATGAGGAAGGAAGGGTAGTGGTGAACATTGGGGATATTAAAGATGCATGGAGAGAGCATTATAGACGGTTGTTGAATGAGGAGTTTACTGGGACAAGGAAGGTTTGGAGCCAGCATATCCAGTATTTGGCCATTGGCCTTTGATTGACGCTGCTTCTGTGAGTGAGGCAATAGGTAGGATGCAGGTGGGCAAGGCAGCAGGTGTGTCTGGGTTGACTGCTGAAATGCTGAAGGCTTTAGAAGATATTGGAGTGAGGTTAGTCACTGACCTGATAAATATGATTACAGAAGGGCGTGTTGTCCCAGATGATTGGGTGATGAGTGTCATTCTAAATGCGTACAAAGGGAAGGGTGATGCCCTGGAAATTGGAAATTATAGAGGTATAAAGCTTTTGGGTCAGATAATGAAGATAATGGGAAGAGTTCTAGAAGGTATGATTAGAGAAAGAGTGAATATTGATGAGATGTAGTTTGGGTTTATGCCAGGCAGGGGGACCACTGATGCAATATTCATTGTTCGACAACTTCATGAAAATATATAGGAAAGAAAAGGGAACTAAAGTTTGTTTTTGTTGATTTGAAGAAGGCCTTTGACAGAGTCCCTAGAGAGGTGGTGATGTGGGCAATGAGAAAGCTTGGGATGGAGGAATGGCTGGTTAGAGTGGTTATGGCCAGGTATGTGGGTACTCGCACCCAGGTAAGAGTGAATGGGGATTTGAGTGATGAGTTTTCCGTGAATGTTGGTGTGCATCAGGGGTCAGTTTTGAGTCCCTTGTTTATTGTGGTACTTGAAACCCTCTCATGTGACTTCAGAAATGGACTCCTGTGGGAGATGTTGTATGTTGATTTGGTGTTGATTGCAGAGAATGAAAGGGAGGCGGAGGAAAGATTTAGGAAGTGGAGAGGTGGTAGGGGGTAGAATGGCTTAAGAGTAAGTGTAGATAAAAGAAAAGTAATGATATCTAGGGTTGGTGGCAGTACTATCAAAAAAGAGGGAGAGTGGCCATGTGCAATTTGTCACAAGGGCTTGGGAAGTAATTCCATCTTGTGCAATGTTTGTGATAAGTGGGTGCATAAGGAATGTGGTGGTATTAGAGGTAGACTGCGAGATAATGCTGACTTTATGTGTGCGGCATATCAGGGAGAGCAGGTGGGGATTGTCAGACGTGAAAGGATTGAACTTGCTGGTGAGTCTTTTGAGTGTGTGGAAGGTTTCGTTATTTGGGAGACATGTTATGTGCTGGATGTGGGGCTGGAGCTAGCTCTGTGGCTGGGATGAGAAGTGGTTGGAAGAAGTTCAGGGAGCTGTTGCCTCTCCTGATATTGAGAGGGCTCTCCCTACATGCTAAGGGATCTTTGTATGCAGCATGTGTTAGGAGTGTGATGCTGTATGGTAGGGAGATCTGGGTAATAAAGGAAGAAAATATTTGCAGGCTCAAACATACAGAAATGGCAATGAGTAGGTGGATGTGCAGTGCATCCCTGCGTGCAAGGCCTGGGGGGACTGGGTTTATGATGGAAGAGTTGAGAGGTAGGATAGGACTGGAGTTTATTGGTGTTTTGATGATGAGAGGTAGACTGAGGTGGTTTGGGCATGTGGAGAGGATGGGGGATAATAAATGGGTGCAGAAAGTGAGAAGCATTAATATTGCAATTGGCGTTGCGAAGGCTAGACCGAAAAAGATGTTGGACGAGGTCATTAGGTGTGACCTCAGGGTTAAGACATTGAACAGGGAGGCTGCCTTAGATCTAGCAGCATGGAAAGCCGCCATTACGTGACCAAGGCCGACGCATGTAGGCATGTTGGAACCTTCCAAATCGAAATGGAAATGGATGCATCGCTCTCAGATTCAGTCTTGTGGTTCTGGTTGTCTGTCATGCTGATGGCAGTTTACTGGTTGAGGTGAATGGTGCTACCCAGACTGAACTCTTTCAGACCATTTCTAATACTGTTAGTCTCCGTATCTCTTATTGCCCTCATTTTTCTCCGAATCAGCCTCGCACTTTTGTCATGTAAGGGAGCTCCTTAGCTATAGTGCGGAGGTGCTCGAGAAGGAACTACTCGTAGCTCCCCAAGCTGAGGTGAAGATTGGAGGCACCCATATAACTGTGGACAGCATATTATCTAAAATGCCCACCCTCATTTTTTATCATTTCTTAGGCTTCATTAACCCGTTTTTTTTACTGTGTCATGGAATTGCTACAAGATGAAGCAGAATGTATCTCTGCCTGTTTTTATCATAGCCAGTTAGTTGCACCTGCAGGATTCTTGTCAGCAGCTTGTCAGAAATCTGTGTCACCTATGGGGGTGTTTAGTGTTTTTGCCTTCCTTCTTATGTTCACTGTGGTGGGTCCCATTTCACTACTTAAAAGACTTGTGACAGGTACAGATTTATGTGGAGGTTCTTTCCCTTCATACCAGGGAGAAGATTTTATTTCCAGACATCTGAATCATACCGCTGTGACCGTGTTTTTCACTGCTTCCACTTCCTTAGTGGCTGTATGTGCTGCTCTGTCACCTGTTGTCGTTCGTTTGGCTTCTGCTACACCACGTCCCACCACTGTTGCTGCTGACACACATTCCAGTGAGTTCATCTCCAGGGAACTTTTCCCCTGGTTTCCATAGGCCTCATCTTGGGATATTAAATGCATGCCCGTAGTTCTACTGAGTCTCTTCCCAACACTGCTTGAATTAAGGCTTCACTTAATAGCATCACATGCTATCTGATGCTGTTTCCGATTTTGCTGCTGAAGTTGAGTCTCCTAATGAGAATGAACCTGCATCTGTAGGTAAGGCTGGTGCCTGCTGTTAGCTTGTTCTGGGAAATGAGCGTGTATTCACGGATGAGACAGCTGTCTGCAGTGAACCTGCTGCTAGTACCAAACCCGTTACTAGTGATGATTGTTGGTAGTATTCAGCCACCATTGCTAATGGTCAATGTGATAATGTAGCTGTGTCTCCTGGTGCCAGTAGGTCTGCTTCAGTAGTTAAAACTGCACGTGCAACTCAAGCTTGTTACTTAGCCTAAGCCTGCTCCCGTGGCGAAAACAAGTGACAGGACCGGGTCTGTCCGTTTCTGTTGCACTACCTACTATAAGCTCTGGCAGCTATTGCTAATGCACCAGCAGGATTTGCCTCTACTAAATCCAGAGTTGCCTGCTGTCATTCAATGGAACTGATTTGTTGATGTGCAAGTTGAGAGGAATTGCGCCATCTAGTGGCTCAGTTTTTGTCAGGATGCATGTGAATCCAGGAGAGAATGGTTGGTGATACTGTCCCCTAAGGGCCTCTTAGTTACCATGCCTTTTATTCTGATCCCACTCCAGGCCAACGACATCATGGGGCTTAACCCCATTTTGTCCGGCTGAGGAGACCCATCAGTCACGAGGAAGCATCAGCTTTTGTGGTGCCATTACTGTACAGAACCCACTCCATGTAGGGATCCAGTGCCCCTTGTGATCAACAGCGCCTCACCATGGTCATAACAGAGTCTTCCCCATGGAAAGGCATAGTGAAATATGGGGAGACTACATAAGGTTTATCTACTGGCTTCTCCTTCATGTGATATTTTGTAGATCCATCTCTGGATAAAAATATCTACTCTCCTTCTGAGGTGTCACTCCCTCTTAGAACATGCCTCCTTCCATAAGGGATCCGTTCCTGTATGTACATATGAGTCCAAGACTGATGTGAAGTATGGGCAGTAACTTTCGTGGTTTTTCTTCTGTTTTACATTGGAAATGCATGCAGTTTTCTTTATTCTCCCCAAAACTGCTTTTATGTTTACCAGACTCCTGTGGTCGCTTTCTGTACTGGACTTTTAATTTGTCCCATCCATTGGTTTTTGTCTATTTTAGGGTGGCTTTTCTTCCTCAGGCAACTTGGCCACTGAATAGGTTTTGGTGGGTTCTGGCCCATGTAGTGAGATGTTGTGAAGTGAGCGAGCTAATCCGGTGTCTAAGACAGCAGAGGCTCATTCTACTACTGCCTTGGAATTTCTGCTCCATCAGCTGTCTGCATCAGATTTTCACTTTAAACAGGTCTGGCATTTTGGCAGGAACACTAGGTTGATTACGGTGTCAAGAAAATGTGCACAGTCTGAAAAATATTGGTTCCTTTAGTTAATGGGGCATGTCTTGCAGGTGGAAATGGCTCTGTACTGCTTCTGCATTGGCAGCACTCAATTCTGTAATGGCATTTTGATGAAGAGGGCTCCCCTTTCCTTCTGTGAGGTTTGCTTTGCCAGACACTTGCTGATGGAGTGCCCAAGTTAGGGGAAATCGCCCCATTGATACCTCTCCCAGCACCAGAGGGGTGATGAATTGTACCGCCTTCCCTCGGTGGTTTATGGGAGAGGAAACCCTCTCCTTTGTTGAAAAAGCCGAACTCCCTTGTATGATTTAGCATTTATTATTTATATTTGATATAGTTCATCAGTTATTTAGTTTATGGTTTCATCGACCTTTCGTGCCTGATGGCATCATGACCCTGGCAGCTGCACCGTGAGTAATGTAGATTGATGAGTCAATTCATGATTTATGTGATCTATATTTGCGGCATAAGTGCAAGTTGTTATTACTCTTAATGCTCTTTTTTTTTTTTTAAGGTTTATCTATGTTTGTGGTAAAGATTTAGGCCCGGACTGGGCATGCGTAGTTCACTGTTGTTCTAATGAGTTTTTAGAGACGGTTTTCACGGATTCTTTCTTTTTTCCAAAGGTATTGCCTGTGAGTGTCTTCAAGGCATTGCATTTCCTAGATATCTTTGCACTGATTTTACTTGTTTTCTGAAAAATGTCACGTGGGTGTCCAAGGTGACTTCCAGAGTTTTTGGGTCTTTCCAATGCAAGTGGTTGGTTAAAGAGGGACACTTGAGGATGTGTCTGAGATTCATGTTTATCAGGGGTAAAGAGACTAATGGTTGATTTGGTTAGTATGGTAATCATTCTGATTTTTCTAAGTCAATTTTCTAGAGAAAATAAATATTTACAGCCTGAAACTATTGTCGAGCAGTTGGCATAGGACAGTATTGTTACTGAAGGGCAAGGGACTGGTCGATCATGCAAGGAAAAGTTAGATAGAGAGGGTGAAGGGACTGAGCTGTGGTGGTTGAGTAGTCAGCATTGCTTGCCAGCCCATTAGCAAAGGGGTTCGAATTGTTGGCGTCACTCGACTCAGGTGTCCATCCGCCCCTTATGCATTGGTAAGTTAAATGAGTACCTAGGGTAACACCTAGAAGTAACTTAATAAGCATGATGATACAGTAGTCATGTTCCACTGGATATTGGGTGAAAAA
>JAGKTI010026000.1:0-12275 GCA_018397915.1 Birgus latro | reverse complement strand
GCTAGTTATATGTATACATATAAGCTCAATGTCCTTACATACCGACTGACACAGGGCTAAGGCAGGCAAGGGCAGATAGCATACTTAGTCGAGAGAAGGGAAGCTCCCTAGTATATAGCCCCCTCAGTACCAAGAAGGGAATAACTCAGAGTAAAAATTCACATCGAAAGCTTCAATATATAAGAAGAAAGACCAGAACTTCACAAATGGAGTTAAATACGCTCATATCTTCTATGGAACGGGGTGCGGCTTGGCCTGTAGCTCCGCCACAGGAGCCTTACCTCTAGATTACACTCTATAATGATCTACTAAAATGATTTTATGCCAGTTCCTCTGGTTAATATACAGGAGGTCTGAGTCAGGATTCTCTCATGTATACATAGCCCCTCCATTATAGCTGGTTAGTGTATTGGAAACATTTAATTTTTTTAGTTTATTTATCGGAGTTAAATCAAATTTACGTAAAATTTATTATTTTTTTTTATGGAAAATCTTATCATGCTTGAACGCGGACGGTTTTAAAAGTGAATCTAAAAAAGTTGTACCGGTTTGGGGTGAAGCGGCTCCGAAAAAATAAAAAACAATTTTGAGACCTAAAAATCGCTCAGATTAAAGTTACTATAAATTTTTTATTGTAAATTTGTTCATTAACTTAAATAAATCAGTTAATTTTGGTTAAAACAAAATTTCTTTTCCAATACACTAGCCAATTACAATGCCACTATGTATACATGAGAGAATCCTGACTCAGACCTCCTGTATATTTACCAAAAGTACTGGCATAAGATCCATTTTAGAAGAACAATTATGGGGCCGATCCAGAGGTAAGGCTCCTGTGGACCCCGGGAACACAGCCGTTGAGAGCATGTGTGAAGGGGTTCACAGGCCAAGCCGCACCCCCTTCCATACGAGATTTGACCGCATAGGACCCTGCAGTATAAGGACCTGATCTCATTCGGCGTATATACGTATGACCCTAGTTCGTGTATATGGCATTAGACAGATAAGCAGGACCGATAATGGAAACGTCTGTTTATGAGCGATCACAAGTGGGTCTGGCTGTCGCTCTACATTTTCCTTGAGATTTGGTGTCAATTCGTACATAAGGCGATATGATATATAATTATATAACAGGGTGAAATTTCAAGGGAGAATCGTTATGACTAGACGTTTTACTTCACTGCTTTTGGCCACCGGGGCGGCCGGACTGTTCTTTGAAAAAATTTGTATAAAATATGAGTTTGATTCTTGCTTTGAGTGTTTGCTTTTCAGTTAATAACATATGAACATTTTTAGTGTTCCAGGGTAGGTAGGGTTAAAAATCCTGTGCTTGGGTGAATCTCAGTGTGTAATATTTTTTGTATCAGTGTAAGCTGGAAAAAGTAAACTGAATCTGTCTCTGGCTAAGTTTTGTGCCAGCAGTCGCGGTTAAACTTGAAGGGAAAGTAAGCAAAGTTTGATATTTAACTTTTATGTTGTTAATAATTTTTTTGGTCTTATAGAGGGTGAAATCAGTTTTTAAGAGATGAATAGATTAATATGGTTTAATTAATGAGTTAATAAGCAAAGGAAATAAATTAGGATTAGATACCCTATTATACCTTTAATAAAAAAAGCTAATATCTGATTAGTAACAGCTATGTTCTTTAAATTCAAAGAATTTGGCGGTATTTTAGTCTGATTAGGGGAACCTGTATTTTAAACGATAAACCACGAAGAATCTTACCTATTTTTTTGTAGTTTGTATACCGTCATTGAGATAACTTCTATAGAATAAGTTATTGAAATAATTTCGTTAGAATATTAGATCAAGGTGCAGCACATATTTAGGTTAAGATGGGTTACAATAAAATTTATGTTAGAATGGATGTATTTTGGAAACAATATTCTGAAGGAGGACTTAAAAGTAAGGTTATTTTAATAAGGTAGCCTGATTTTAGCTCTAAAATGTGCACATATCGCCCGTCGCTTTCGTTGAGTCAAGATGAGATAAGTCGTAACATAGTAGGTGTACTGGAAAGTGTACCTGGAAAGCGAGATAGAGCTTGAGATAAGCAGTTCGTTTACACCGAAAAGAGTGTCTATAAAGGTAGGCTGTCTTGAAATTGTAAGTCTTATCTTCGTTAAGTGTTAAGTGAAAATTTTAGGAAAACTAATTTTCTTTTTTTTTATGGAGTAGATTTTATCGAAATAATAATGAAGGTGAAAGTAGAGAGTATTGTGAAAGAAGGAAGAGTTAGTAAGGAAAAAATTAAGGAAAGTAAATATAAAAGGTTGTATCTTGTGTATAATAGGTTTTCAAAGTTAAGTTTATAAATATTCATCCCGAAAAAGAGATAGCTAATTTAGAGATGAAGTTTTTGTTGCAGAAAAATTTCAAACTTTATGTTAGAGGCGAAATGTCAGTCGAGCTCTTTAATATCTGGTTTTCTGAGAAACAAATTTAATTTGTGTTCATGGTTAATAGCTTATGAAAAAGAGAAGATAAGGGTAGAGCTTTTTCTTCGAGTATAAACCGTTATAGAACTTAAATGAAATAAATGTTTTAAAAATAGGCTTAGTAGTGGCCGTTTTTTCTGGGTTTTTTAACCAATATAAAAGTATATAAATAATTTATTAGTTCTTTATCTTAGGTATCGGAAAATAAATTTTAACTTAAATTATATAGTTATTATGAAATCATTAGTAAAATTTAGGTGTTAAAGAGAATTTTTTTATAAATAAGGTTTATATGGATTTGAAGGTTTGTTTAAGGAACTCGGCAAAGATTGTCTCCGCCTGTTTAACAAAAACATGTCTTTGTGAAGATTTACAAAGTCTGGCCTGCCCACTGATTAATTAAAGGGCCGCGGTATTTCTGACCGTGCGAAGGTAGCATAATCATTAGTCTTTTAATTGAAGGCTTGTATGAAAGGTCGAACGAGTGATAAGCTGTCTCGAAAAAAAATATTGAATTTAACTTTAAAGTGAAAAGGCTTTAATGTTCTAGAAAGACGATAAGACCCTATAAATCTTTACATTGTATCTTGTATCAGGTTGGTTTGTTAGTGTAAGGAAAGGTACAAGGAGTAGTGTTTTGTTGGGGCAACAGAGATATAATTAACTAATTGTTTTATATTAAAAACAGATATTTTTGATAGTAAATGATCCTTTTTAAAGATTAAGAGATTAAGTTACTTTAGGGATAACAGCGTTATTTTTCTTGAGAGTCCTCATCGAAAGAAAAGTTTGCGACCTCGATGTTGAATTAAAATTTCTTTATAGTGCAGCAGTTATAAAAGAGAGTCTGTTCGACTTTTAAAATTTTACATGATTTGAGTTCAGACCGGCGTGAGCCAGGTCGGTTTCTATCTTCTGGAGAGAGTAAAACTGCCTTAGTACGAAAGGATTGGGTAGTTGAAATAGTTTCATTTTATTGAATATCATATCTTGCCTAAGCTTATTTTTGTGTTTCTATTAGGAGGAAAAATTGGATGGCAAGCAAGTAGTTCCGGCTAACTATTTTGTGTTGGAAGGCAATTTATTCCATATATTTACAACTCTATTGAAGTAGAAATGCTTAGCTTCATGCGACTGGAATCGTTTGCAAATTATTTTATGCCCATTGCCTCTAGTATAATTCGAGTGATCAACTGAAGTATTTATCGACAGCCATGTTTATCATGTCCTTTGAATATTTTGAATACTTGAATTAAATCTCCTCATATCCTCCGTTTAGGTAGGGTAAAGAGATTCAGGGCTTCTAAACGTTCCTCATACGGTTTATTTCTCAGTCTAGGTATCATCTTTGTCATCCTTCGCTGCACTGTTTCAAGCTTTTCCATATCCTTTTTATAATACGGTGACCAAAACTGAACGCATTACTCCAAGTGTGGGGATACTAAGGAATTATACAAAGTGAGGATCATATTATTGGACTTATATTCAAATGCTCTACCTATGAATCCAATCAATTTACTGGCTTTTTTCATTGCTTCTGTACATTGTTTGCTTGGTTTCAAGTCGTCTGTTCTTATAACTCCTAAGTCTTTTTCATGGTTTACCCTATGAAGTTGGACATTATTCATGCTATAACTAGCTCTTAAATTTTAACTGCCAATGATTAGCACTTTGCATTTATTAATATTAAAAGCCATTTGCCAGACTTGGGCCCAGTTAAACAGTTGATAAAGATCTCTCTGAATTGCTTGCCTTTGCAGTGCTGTATCTCCTCTGTTACCTATTTTAGTATCGTCAGCAAATTTTGAAATCTTACAACACAATCATTCGTCAGTATCATTTACATATATTAGGAAAAGAATAGGACCTATCACGGAACCCTGTGGCACTCCACTTGTAACGTTTATCCAGTGTGACTTTTCCATTTATTACAACTCTTTCCTTTCGTCCGGTGAGCCAGTCTTCTACCCAACCGAGAACATTGCCACTGAAACCATGTGCCTTTAGCTTCTGAAGGAGTCTTTTGTGTGGAACTTTGTCAAAAACCTTTTGAAAATCTAGGTAGACCACATCAAGAGTTTTAGTCTCGTCATACATATTCAGTATATCATTGAAAAAGTCCAACAGATTCGTTAGGCAAGAGCGATTATTACGAAAACCATGTTGCGAATCATTGATGAGATTGATTGTTTCTAAGTGTTTCACAAACTTGTCTCTGATAATAGTTTCAAGCAATTTGCAAACCACCGATGTTAAACTAATTGGGCGATAGTTTTCTGGATGGGCTCTGTTGCCCTTTTTCAATATTGGGGTTACGTTTGCAAGCTTCCATTCATGTGGCACCTTACTGCTCTTAAGTGATAAGTTGAAAAGTTCAGACAAAGGCTTTGATATTTCATGTTGTAGTTCCTTCAATACACGTGGAGATATTTTGTCCGGTCCCGGTGCTTTATTCTCTTTTAATTTGCTAATTGCGAGTAGTACATTGCGATCACTAACTGTAATGTCAGTGATATGTTGTCCTCTTCTATAGGAATGGGGGAAACAGCAGGAACTGTATTTATATTTTCTGTTGTAGATACTGACGCGAAGAAAGTATTAAGAATTTTCTCCATCATAGTTTCGTCATCAGTATGCTCTCCGCTATCTGTGATTAAGGGACCGATTGTTGGAGTCAGTACCTTTTTGCTTCTTATGTAACTGAAAAATTCTTTGGGATTTGATTTACTGATACTTGCAATATGTGCCTTAAGGTTTTTCTTACTGCATTTAATTATTTTTTTGGCTTTCCGTCGAAGGGCATCGTATTTATTTTTATCACTTTGACTCTTTGTAGTATTGTAACTTTTATATGCAAGATTTTTTGCATCCAGACAATGTTTAATATCGGAGTTCAACCATTTGGGTTTAGAATTTTTGTCTGGCCTTCTGTTGTGCATTGGAATACATAACCTGACAGCACTGTTGAAAGTTTCTGTAAAATAATTCCATGCGTCATTGATATCTAAAGTTTAAGTTTCGGCAATCGGATGCCAGTCACTTGCACCAACAATTGACTTTAATTTCTTAAAATTTGCTCTCTTCAAATTAGGCACTTTCTCACAACTTGCCACAAGATTGCCTTCACTGATTTTAATGTCAAATGTAACTGTGCGATGGTCACTTGTACTAAATTCTTCTCCTACAATAACATTACTCACTACGTTTTCTGATTTGGCTAAGACAAGATCTAGGATGTTAGCTCCACGTGTCGGATAATTTACAAATCGATACAAAGAATTTTCCTGGAAGTTTGTATACAGGTCTAACCCCGTGTGTGAGGATCGGGCTTCTCCCCATTTTGGAAATAAATTAAAATCACCAAATATTACAGTGCTTTGCGTACAAGATATTTCGGCAGTTTGATTGTAGATTTCATTATCAATGTTCAATGGCTGACTGGGTGGACAATAAATTAACCCAAGAGTGATTTTCTGACAAGATTCATTTTGAAGTTGAATATAAATAGTGTCAATGTTTTGAATACATGGCTTAGTAATTACGACTGGATGAAAACCTGATTTAATATACAGTATAACAACACACCGCCCCTGCTCGATTCTTCCTTTCACTACTGGAAATGTGATAGCCTGGTAAATTAAACTCTGCTAGAAAATCTCTCTGCTCAGTATCTAGCCACGATTCTGTTATACCAATTACATCATAATCACCAGTAAAGACTAGGGCCTCTAAATCAGAAAATTTATTACGCAGACTACGCACATTTACAAGAAGAGCATTAATGTGTTGTCCCTTCCGATGTGGGGAGTTTCTGTTACTTATTGATTCATTAGATCGTATAACATCTATGTTTTTTTTTTTTATGTGTCCGACTCTGGGCATAGGCTTTACAGCCTGCTATCAAGGCCCAGTCGTCCTCCTACATACCATACACCTCTACATGTCACCACTTCGGCGCTTAACACCCACCGTCCATATTGAATACATGCTAGGGCTGTCTCATACAGGACTGGTGTATTGGTATTAGCGGGGTTATTTTTACGACATGTCGGCGGGTCTTCTGGTAGATCAGTAAAGCCTGATTTAATGAAATTCAAATCTTTAAACTGTTCCCTGCACCAGCGAGGATTCGACCTGGGTCCCATGGGACTGCAAGCCAACTCTCTACCGATCGAGCTACCGCCGTTGCCTCCCTTGATGCTTGTTTTTTCTCCAGAAAAAACTTACTGCATCACTAAGCACACGACAGAGACGGGCAGAAGCAATGGCATTTAAATACAGTCCATCATTTGCAAATACTGTTTACTGCTCATAAAAATGGTTCCACGTGTCGATGAACTCAACTCCTTCCTGCAGGCAAACTGATATGGACACCAAGCAGAAGGAGAGCTTTTCCACATCTGTTCCTCTGATGCTTCACTGGGATGGTAAGCTGATGGCTGACTTGACGGGCCAGGAGATTTTTTTTTTTTGAACAAAAAAAAAAATGAATAAAAAAAATAATCCATACACCAGACTACTGGGCGTCCTCCATTCATAAAATATCTATAACTCTTGGACTTGAACAGCTGTAGGTTGACCTTTGGGGGGAAACAACTCCAGGGAAGCGAGTTCCAGAGATGCAGTTTGGGGAATAAAAGAATTCTGATAGGCAGAGGTTCTGCAATATGGCTGTGTGACATTCCAGTCATGAGTGGTACCAGATGCCTGTGTGGCACGAGGGAAGGCATTTAGAGGTGGCACAATGGACGCAACTTCGTCTGAGCATTTGCCATATAAATATCTGCAAAATAATGCAAGGGAGGCAACATTCCTTATTACTTGTAGGGGAGGTAATAGCAGGGTTATAAATAATTCCAACAGCTTTGATCTGAATTTAGTTGTTTTAATGCAACCTCTCCACATCCATTCCACAAGGGTGAGTAATATTCAAGCTGAGAGTGCACATGACTCTTATAATTTATAGGCAACTACTCGTCAGTGAAGAAGTTACTGACTCTGTACAATAATCCAAGTTTCTTTGAGGCAGTTTTAGCAAGTGATCTGACATGAGAGGTCCAGCTGAGGGCACTATTAAGTGAGACACCGAGAATTTCAATACTTTTGGAGATGGGAATATTAGTAGCTTTGAAGTTAATATATGAATCTGCGATATCTGTCCCCGAGTAAATTGTAAATATTTAGTTTCACTAGCATTAAATGAGACAAGGTTCATTGGTCCCCAGTCACTGATTGTAGATAAGTCTTGATTTATGGAGATGGCTGTACTGAGTTGAGTTAGAGATATTAGACTTTCTGTGTGGGTGTTCGAGTGCGAATGAACTGTGAAGTGTTGTCATCTGCGTATGAATGGATGGGATTGTGGGTGACAGATGAGAGATCATTAATACGAACGAGGAACGGGGTTGGCCCAGAACTGATCCCTGTGGCACACTGACGTTAATTGAGTGGAAATTGGAATGTACATCATCTACTTCTGCTCTTATTTTTCTGTCGCTGAGATATGAGAAAAGCAGAGGACCAAAAGACGTTAGTCCATAGCAAGAGAGTTTGGACAGCAGGGGATGGTGCCACACTCTTTCAAAAGCTTTAGAAATATCAAGGGCTATTGCATGAATTTCTTCATGTTGGTCAATTGATTGACGGATGGTATGAGCCAGGGGACTGAGTATGTCAATGGTGAATCTTTCGTGGCAAAAACCATATTGTCTATCACTAAGTTGTTAGATTCAAGATGTTTAACTGTGTGCTTATTAATTAAAATTTCAAATATTTTACCAAGAGAAGATGTGACAGCTACTGGTCTGCAATCAGAGGGGTCAGAGGAACTTCCTTTCTTTGGAGTTGGGTGGATATTTGCTTCATTCCATGAATTAGGGAATGAAAAAGTACGTATGCATAGTCTGAATAAGTTAGCTAGAACAGAGGCAAGTTCTGGGGAACATTTTTCAAAACAATTGGAGGAATTCCATCTGGGTCTGGAGCTTTGTTTGTTGGTAAACTGTCTAGGATGGATTTTACGTATATTACCTGTATTTTAATCCCTAACCTTCAGCTGCTGTGTATAGCCGCCAGCTGAAGGCATTTACCGCACGCACCTTCCCGAGAGAGAGTGGAGAGTGAAAGACTGACCAAGAGAATTCATGTGGGTGAAGTGGAGGGAGGGAAGGGGAGGAGGAGACCGAGGATGAGGTGGATGGATGGAGTCGAGACGTATATGAGGGAGGGGGGAGTGAGTTGGGGGGAGTCAAATGGTGGGTGACAGAGCGATTTGGAGGCGTTTTGTCTGCGGCCACCCTTTATGGGATTAGGGCGTCGGGCATAGACATAGATAGATGGATCTTCCTGCCACCTTTTGAACTCATGGCCATTTTCTATGATACCCACAAGGTAGGTAAGACCCCCAGGCACCCCATAGAGGCGCGGCTTAGTCCCCCCACTGCACTGGTAGAGTGTAGAGCGATGATTTTTTTATCATCCTCGTCCGATTCCATCCCTCCACGCACGGGGCAGATTGCATCATCGACCCACGTGAAAGTCCTGCCCTTACCGCCGGGGAAAGGACTCAGGTTTGTGGGCAATTGTAAAATTTAAACAGGACTGCATAAGTGTGTTTCATTTTTTTATATATATAAATGAAATGTAAGTTATTATAAGTTATATCTAGTAAGTGTTATGAAAAAAGTGTTTTATAAGTTTTACAAGTGCATTGCAATAAGTATTACTGTTTATGGTTATCTGTGAAACATGATTGGATAAACCTTGAGTAACCCTTTCAGCTCTAGTACAATGAAAGAAAACCAAAAGTGCTTGGGAGAGTAAGAAAATGACCTTGTTGGCTGTAACTAAATTTTTTCCCTCGTTACTCAGAAAATAATATTGAACATGTGAGCATTAGCGTGTTTGTGATGTAAAGAGCAAAAAATGTAAGTTGTGTACAGCATTAGTAATATTTTCACGTTGCCCCCGATTGGTGCAAATAAATCACAGTTTCTGTACAAATAATTACCTCATACATTTTCTGTACAAATAATTACCTCATACTCAACCATACTGCGTGAAACAGCCAGAGCATTTACTTCTCAAAGTGCAGTTACCCGTAATCGTGATGTCAAGTGCAAATATTAGTGCCAAAGAAGAGGGAAATTATAACACTGGGTTACAAAAAAAAAAATATTTGTAAGTTGTCTATGTTTTTTCAATTGATTTAGGACAATTTTGCACCGTTGAATCCGAAAATGACATCCGTTTCTTTCGATCAGGTCAGGTTTTTGTGCTAAGTTGATTTTTTAAAAATCCGATCTTCTGACTAAATCGATTACATTTTTGTAACATTATCGGTTGATTTTTGTTAATATTTCTCGTCCGAAATAGGTTTTTAAGAGAAAAAATCGTTTTCTAACACAATTTATTAATTAAATGTTACAAAAATAGATTACTGTAAATTGAATAGCAGACACGATAAAAGTAAGTACACGTAAATTGCATGCTACATCATCATTGTTCAAAATTCAGGGCCTGAGCTTCCGTTTTTTCAAAACCCTAGAATGCTCAGCGGCAGGGATGTCTCTCTTCAGAGTCCAGCAGTAATCAGCCATCATGACTGCATCCCAGCGTCCCTGATACCTGGTCTCCATATTTTTCATGTCCTGATGGAATCTCTCCCCCTACTCGTCGCTCATTGATCTGAGATTCTCAGGAAACCGATCCATATGTGAGAATAAGTAATGTATTTTGATGCTCATGTTGCATCTGAGGTTTCTGAAAGCAGTCAGCATATTGGTGACAAGTTCTGCGTAGTTACTGGCCTTGTTGTTGCCAAGAAAGTTCTTCACGACCGGAACAAAAGCCTTCCACGCTTCCAGTTCCTCTTCGTTCACTGAGTTTTCAAACGCTGGATCTCTGATGAGCTTACGGATTTGAGGACCATCAAAGATGCTAGCTTTCAACTTCTCCATGGTCAATCCTGGAAAAGCCTGGCACAAGTAAGTGAAGCAGCAACCATGCAGTCCAGAGCTTTGGTGAACTGCTTGATAAAACTGAGCTTAATGTGCAGCGGTTGGAAGAGTATCCTGTCTCTGTCCACCAGAGGGTTGTTGATGACGTTCCTTGTTCTGCAAGGCACCAATTCCTCCCGCACAGGCCAGTCCTTCTTCGTGTAATGCTGAGCAGTGTCCCTATTATCCCACATGCACAGGAAGCATGGGTACTTGGTGTACCCGGACTGTTGTCCCAACAAAAAGTTCACCATCTTCAGGTCAACACAAATAAATCACTCATGCTGATCATAACGAATTTTCTCCAGCATATACTTCACCGCTTCATACTTCTCCTTCAGTGTAGTCGAGTGAGCGAGGGGTACAGAGGCAAACTGGTTGCCGTTGTGCAGCAGAACACATTTCAGCGATAGCTTGCTGCTGCCAACGAACAGTCTCCAATCTTTGGGTTCGTACTGTGGCACACCAAGCTTGTGCAGAAGCTGCGCAATATCTGTACAAGTACACCAAGTCCTTCTCTTCAGAGAAACCACGGAGGCACTCTTGATGCCTGTTGCGGTAGAAGGTAATGCGAGCACTGTCAGAGAGGAGGCTTTTTTCCTTCAATCTGGATGCCAACAGTTCGGCAGAGGACTTTGACAAGCTGAGATCGCGAACTAGATCATTTAGCTCCTTTTGGGAAAAAGGATGTGGAGCATCATCGTCAAGAACCACTTCTTCTTCATCTTCTTGAACACTGGAGGAATCTTCCTCACTAATGTCAGGAAGTTCTCCAAAGACAGGTACTGGAATTTCATCACAGTGAGCTACAGGACGACTTGCTGATTGAAGATCAGGATACTTGAGGCTGCTCTGGTTCTTTCTGTTGATCCCAGTCACATCAATAGCGCAGAAGTAGCAGTCAATGCCATGGTTTGTCGGCTCCCTCCAAACCATGGGAATTCCAAACTTCAGACAACTCTTCTTGCCCTTAGTCCACTGACGCAGATACTCAGTGCATGTCTTGCATACCATGTGTGGCGCCCAAGCTTTATCCTGGTCACCAAGTTGAATACCAAAATAAGCATGGTAAGCACGCTTTATGAAACATGTGACTGAATTCCTGTTAGGAGCTATAGTGTATATGTCGCAGATGTAGCAGAATACATCGGGCTTATTTTTGCAAGATCTTCTGGTCGAAGCCATTTCATTCACCAGTAAAATAAAAATACCAATTAGTCATAAATTGGCGCATGTAAACTCTTCAGAGTTCGTTTATTTCAAGCAATAAAAAAGAATTTTGCATCATATAAAGCGAAAACAGCCGTACATGTAAACAAAAACGTCAAAAACATGTGGCCATAGCTCAAAAAGTTGACCTGATTGAGCAAACCAATATGATTTTTGGATTCGGCACATCAAAATTGTCCTAAATCAGCTAAAAGAACTTAATTAAATTTGGTGTTGACCAGTGATAATTGATGCAAGAAGTGAGTAATAGAACTAAAGAGCTGTTACTTTCCCATACATCTACGGGGCATAGTGGCACTATAAAACGGGCGGAAAACCCAATGGGGAGCCACATGGAAGGGGTGATGGCTCATCTTTACCAAAAAGATGATTGGAATATTCCGAGAGGCCGGGCAGTGTTACAACCACCACTCTGATCAGTGCTGCCAACGCTAGCCAGCGAGTCCAAGGCCACTGGCAGTGGCACGCAACCAGACTAGCCAGCCAAAACACGGAAAACTAGTAATCTTTTACTTATCCTTACTCATCGATGGGACCACCTGGAGACCTAGGATACTTTCATTGGGAAGAGGAAGAGTTGGAGTCTTAAGTACACTTAATTTTTTCTCT
>JAGKTI010025998.1:409-13758 GCA_018397915.1 Birgus latro | reverse complement strand
TAAGTAAAACAGCTAGAAAAAAGGTGGAAGATGTGAATTTCATGTCCGGTCCTAACCTAACCTAACCTAACGTATGGTTACCATAAAGATTTTCATGCCTAACTTGTTTTCATCATGCTGTACATGTGTTAAAAAATTACCCTAAATGTTAATCATAATTTCCTGCTTGCTATTTAATTTTTCCATGCATGGTTCTTAAGTAAAACAGCTAGAAAAAAGGTTGAAGCAGTGAATTTCATGTCCGGTCCTAACCTAACCTAACCTAACATTGTGTTAATCATAATTTCCTGCTTTTAATGTAATTCTTTCATGCATGGTTATTAAGTGCACCAGCTGTGAAAAAGGTTGAAGCAGTGAATTTGATGTCCGGTCATAACCTAACCTAACCTAACCAAACTTAACCTGAGTTAACCTAACCTAACCATTTTTCTGGTAGCAATTAACATCATTTACTGTATTTGATGCTTTGTATCCAATAATTTAGTGCATAAAATGTGAGAAAAGATGATTTCCAATTCCGATACTTACTTATACTATGCTGGCAAGTTCTGAGCTCCTATGACTCACTCACCCCTAAATCATCATTTTTTTGGTTAAAATTCAATAAATTCATGCTATGTATGCATTATTTATGTGAAAAGGGACCTAAATAAGTGCTATACATGTACACTAGGGAGGTAGGAAAGTAGTTTTCTGATTTAGGTTAGGTTAGGTTAGGGTCATGAAAAACCAGTGCTGGAGCTTCAGGACCAATATCCGGACAAAACCAATATCCGGACATGCCTTTGGCTCTATTATGTCGGATAATGGAGGGATTACTGTATATATTATACAATATGCCCCCAAACAAATTGAGCTCATTGGCATAAATCTATGACACATGCCAGAGCCATGACAGGGGTGCATGACGTCATAGCTGGTTGCCATTCAGTCACAACACGTGGCATCATTATTTCAGCCCAAACCGAGTATTTAGCTCCCCTGCATGTCCCTATCTATCTCATGTATACACCCGTATACATGAGTGAATTTGGTTTCTCAGCTGAACATTTTTTTATGTATGCAGGAGTATACATATGTGGAATTCGGTAATGAAGAGGTTAATATTCTCATCTGCAATCTTCCTTACCCAGTGGGCCAGTTAATCTCTTTCATTCTCTCCACATAACCATTTATTTTCATTCATGCTGTTTCCATAATGTCACTGGCTGCACTATCGTAATTGTCTGTTAGTGAGTCATTACTTGTCTGTCTCACAAGTCATTTCACATCACTCCAACCTGTTAACATTACTCATAATCCTTTACTGGCCACATTTTGCTGACACACATCACACCTCTCATGCAAGCAGTATATATTCTCTTTGAATGAAGAGAGTCCTTTGAATTTCTCGAAGTCACTTCAGATTCTGCCAGTGGAACTATCCTCTGCTCTACACCCAACACTGATAATATCACCAGTTAGGGTTGTGAAATTCCATCACATACTGCAGAGAAACTTCACCAGAATCTATGCTGTCCACCATAACAGCACATGTGTGATTTCCCCTTCATATGCCACACTCTTGTTCACATTTTTGTAGCCTACCCTCCATACCATTGCACCTCTTGTGTTAGTGTATGGTAATCGATCACAGCAACCATTGGATTTCAGTCACTTAGGTAACTTGATAATTTTCACTCTGTAGGAGTACTTGGAAAGGGTGCTGTCATCCAAGTATAAACTGACCTCCGTGCCTGTTGCCATTGACTTCTTGGTGCGCCGTGGATTTATTACACCCGACACGGAACCCCAGTATCCTACGATGATGGACCTGCTTCACCTTCCATTAGACCACCTCATCCGCTCTGGCCCACACCGACCCTCACCATCTTCCTCACCCACGATCACACCTGTTATGCTCGTCAGTGAGGTGTAAATTAATAAAGTTTATGGCTGTGTGATGCAACAGGGTTCTGCCTCGGTGATAACTAGTCATTTGACAGACTGACCCCCGGCCGGCCAGGGAGACTGAAGCACAAGTTGGTACTGCAGAGTTTGGTATATACTGAGCACAAGATGGTAGCACAGAGACTGGTATATTCTAAGCACAAGCTGGTATTGTGTTTTTACCCTCAGACCTTGGCAAGTTTCCCATTGATGAGTAAAGTCATCTGTTAAAGACTGTATTGTAAAATGAATCAGTTATCCCTTGAAGGTTAAGGGTTAAAGAGGCTTCTGAAGTCTGTGTTTGTCTTACAGATATATATCCAGCAGTTAGAGAATATTAATTTGCATTTTATACTTATTGCTGTCAGATGACTTTCTTCAGTGTAGGAGAGTCTTTCTGGTAGTGAAAAGGTTACTTGAGGCCATATTGAACCCTTCCAGTTCAGAAAGTCTGTAGAGCCGAATATAACTCTCACCAGGAATAATAAAATGAAAAAGATTTATCAGTGTAGTTAGGTAGGTAAGTCATCTTCAATTTGTTGATTCTAAAGTTTAAATTGGTGCCAGATAATATGAATAAAGAATCAACACTGGATTGGTTAATTCAGAAGTACAGATTTGTACTGCTGACAAACTCAAGGCATGTAGGGGATTCTAAAGTACAAGTAATGATGAATTGACAGGAGAGTGGCCTATGCAAAGCACAATTTGCTGCAGTCAAGAGAGTTTGATCTTTGGCCAGGGGATTGTCTTTTTTTTTTCTTGTGCTAGTAATAACTCCACATAGTATTATTTAACTTTGGAAATACCTCAGATACAGAGGTGAAGATTATGGAACCTAAGTCTAACCCTGTCTTTTGTAAAAATCATCAAGGAATAGTAAGAAAACAGATCAGGCCCAAGGGTTTAAACAGACTGGTAGTGTCTTTGGAAACAGTAAATCACTACGTCAGGTATGCTTTCAAACCTAAAATCATTGAGTTGTAAAAACTGAAATCATCATCCTTGTTAGAGTAAACTTGTCCTGTGGTGACCATGATAAGGCTGAAAATATGTCACTGTACTGAAAAGATTAAATGGATTCCAAAGTGATTGGCATCATGGAAAGTTGGGTCATGAGGCTGTTATTGTCAGCTTAGGAGACTCCCTGGCACCTCTATATTATTAGTTTATTTCTGCATATTCTTGCTACCTCCAGATGAATTCATTAAACTTAGGAAGGACCTCTTCCAATAAAGGCTATATCAAACCCTTTAATTAAGAAAGGATGTAAGCTGGATAAAATGGTTTGGAGTTAGCGTGAACAAACTGGAGGACATGACAATATCAAAAGGAATTTCATGTCATATGCCAAAATAGATTACTAAGGAGCAGGTGCCAGACAACATCCTAGTTCACAAATATGCAGCTCATAGTCTGTCATTCTTACTGCTACCAGTGTACAGTACTAGTAAAGGGTGAGATTTATATGCATCATTACCCTTTCATCAGTGTATAATGTAAGAGACTGGTAGAGTATAGTATTAAAAAATCTCTAAAGAATGCAGTAAGTCCTCATTATATGGCTCCTTCTTAGATGTCTTTTGGTGTTACTGTAAGTCCAGTATAAATTAGATTGCATTTCAACCTATAAGGTTGGTATGCCAATTCCACCAGTTGTGTGAAAAAAAAAATTATATTTTGGAACACCTTTTCTCTGACGTATAATTAGGGCTGGCTGTGTGAGGTTCTGTAATGGTGATTCTAATGTGTTTCCATTACAAGGTATTATTGTAGATGTACAGTTATTCTTAGTACTTTTTCTAATGTTGATTTTATATGGTACTTACATAAGTAGTTTTTCATAAAAGACAAGGTTATTAGGCCGATAATTTTTGGCAGTGAATTATGAGTATACAGTACTCTATTTTACCAAGTTTGGCACCATCAGTGACATCCTCAATGCCTGTAGTGTTGATGTTAAACCTCAGCACAAGGTACACCTCTATGTTTTACCTTGAGAACCAATATATAAAGGCAATACAAAAAGGTATATCCAGTTCTGAGGACACTTATCAATGCTACAGGTGTTGAGGACATCATTGATGGTGCCAGACTCGGTGAAATGGAGTATAGTAACCATTTTTTTATATTTTCCATAAAGGATAGTGTTTGTAGATCTCAGATATATATAAGTTACTGGAAAGTACTATCATGATAAAAAAAATTCACTGACACTTCCAGGCTGACTAGTACTTGCTGACATTAAGGTAGGAATGAAAGGTATGGAAGGTGGGGCAATACTAGTAGGGAAGTGTTGGTGAAATTTTGCTCGTGGTGGTACTGTTCAGCAAAATGTTCTTATCATTGTAACAGAAATTCATCACTGTTCCATGGACAAACATTACTTGTGCAATAGTAAACGTAGTTGAGTTGTAGGCTGTGTATGTGCTATATCTTCCATTATATTTGTAAGTTGCTCTGCTGTCACATATTCTTCTTTATCAGGAGCATTTTTATTGAACCCCTCAGGTTAAGGATGTCATTTTAATTTTACTCTTGCTGCTGCTCACCAAACAATTTTATACTGTATAGGAGAGGCACATAATAGTTAAGGAGTTAATGAAGGCCATGTTTAAGCCCAGATTTAACAAGTCTTTCTTCAGCCAATTAATATGTCATTGTATTGAATAGGCCCAAAGGAGAGGCAGTAGAGCTTTCCAGTATGATAGGTACAGTATCTGAAAGTGGTGACAGGTGCAAATGGTTGTTTTATTTACACGTATTCACCATCACATCATCTCCAGTCCCTTTCAAATATCTGAAAGCACCCCAGTGAGATGGCTGTGTCTGCAATGTCTCCATCATATTCTATAATTCTTCCCATTTCTTTCAGCACATGTGGCTGCTATACAGTGAGACATCACTTTAACAGACACATTTATGCCCAACTTAAGGTATAACAAACCTTTAGACCCTACCAGACAGCTCCCATTACACACCAAACCAAGATCTGGACTTGCCAGACAAATTCTTAAGTTCTGAATCCAGGCCTGGTATTTTCTCTTATTTTCATTCTTATCTATTGAAATGAGGGCCAACATTAGTTTTGTATTGTTTGTTGATCCATTGTATATCAAGAAGGAACACAGGCCAAACCTGACAATGCTGATTTACCAACATCTTACAACTTGTCCTGTGTGGGGCACCTACTGGACCATATTTCAAATATACTGCTGCAAGGTCTGGATTAATGGGTCCCTATCAGTTTGTCTTATATAACGAATTATTGGATGCTGTCTTCCCCCAATTGAGATTTCATTGTAATTTACCTTCCCAAGTCCTGTGTTTTTTCAGCACTTACAGTGCTAGTCTTTGCCCAGTTTTTGATGAAATATGTTTCTCCAGAAGTTCCAAGGAAGAACTAGGAATAGTTGTGCATCATAGTATAACAGAAATACAGTACTGTATGTAGGTGCCGGAGAGGAACGTCATCATGCAATATCACTGATATATCCATGCTGCTTCACTGTTTGGTTTATATCCATTGTTCAACTCATCACATATCTCCCAAAAAAAAGAACAGTGGACTGCAGGAGGGAGGCAGCTGAGCCTGCAGTCCACTGGATTCACTGTGGACAGAGACCATTTGCATAGCACCCATAACAAGTTTACCACTGCTTCAGGATGTCTCTCTCTTTTACACACACGGCAGCCTAGGTCTTAAGGTTGTGTAACACTAAGGTTGTGAAGGGGAAAGCAGGTCCCTGTGTTAAGAAACACTTATGTTGGTAAAACATATCTGGCCTCTATCTCATTACTAAATGCATAAGAACATGGTATGAAGATTAAGCATATGCTGTGCCCACAAATTTTAACACTTCCAACATTAGGGGACTCAGTTTATAAAGATACAGCTGTATTAATCATCATGAGATGTTAACAGTACTGATAACATGGAGACATTGTGCAATACTGTATACTGTAGTTCTGATACCTGGAGTTTGTTTGCAAACTTCTGTCCTCTACAGGCCCTCTATGTCATTCCATACCTTTTTGCTGCAAAGGTAACAGCATTAATTTATAATTGCCGGTGTATGCATGTTGAGCACTGGAGAGGGAATGTAATATTGTCTTTCTACATTGTTTTCGTATTAATTTTCTGCCATTCCCTTCTTGTATGCTGGGTGTAAATTTGGTCATTTTGAAGACAGAGGTGGAAGGTTTTGCCCATGTACAGTGTAGATGGTAAGCTGCTCATTGCCATCAAGAGTTTTTATGATGGTAGTGAGGCATGTGTAAGGGTAAATGGGTGGCTAAGTGACTGGTTCACGATCAGTGTGGGTATGTGACAAGGTTGCATGATGTCCCCATGGTTCAATATGTACAGTATATGGATGGAGTGATGAGAGAAGTAAAAACATGAGTAATGGAGAGAGGGATGGCATTGGGTAATGAATGTTGATGGATAGAATATCTCAAATTTGTTGTGTGCTGATGGTGCAGACAAGAACTTGGTAGACTAGTGCAGAGTTTTGCTCATGTCTGTGAGTGTCATGCCTCGAGAGTAAATGTTGACAAGAGTAAAGTGATGGTTATTGAGAGAGAAGGGGTGTGATGTTACAGTGAATGGAGAGAGAGACTGGAATTGGTGAGTGTTCAAATATCTGGGTACAGTGATAGAAAAGAGAGGAAAATGGAAAAGAAGTGGATAGTAGAGTGACGTAAGGAAGGAAAGTACACACGGACCTTCAGTTATGAGCAAATATGGTCGACAATGTGCACCACATTTTTGAAAATCGCATAATTCAAATACTATAAACAATGCAGTAAATAGAATATGGTCGACATGTTGGGGGAGGCGGTGGCTCAATTGGTAGAGAGGCGGCTTGCAGTCCTACGGACCCAGGTTCAAATCCCGGCTGGGACAGGGAACAGTTTAAGGATTTGAATTTCATTAAAAGCAAGCTTTACTGATCTACCAGAAGACCCGCCGACATGTCATAAAAATACCCCCGCTAATACCAATACACCAGTCCTTTATGAGACAGCCCTGGCATATATTCAATATGGACGGTGGGTGTTAGCGGAGAAGTGGTGACATGTAGAGGTGTATGGTATGTAGGAGGACTGCTGGGCCTTGATAGCAGGCTGTAAAGCCTATACCCAGAGTCGGTCACATAAAAAAAAAAAAAAACCCAGTTGGCACATTTTCGCCACATTTGACCCAACTTTTTATACACACATTTTACTGACTTGTATAGTGGAATATGTTACAAAAAGATAACCATAGTAAATGAGAAAAAAAAAAATGTCGCATTCGTGGGCTGGCTGGGGTGGGGTAACTGGGGCTTTGATTGTCGTCGCTATCGCTGTTGCTGCTGTCCACAGAAACCCCTTCACGTTCTGTTGATGTAATGAGCTAGGTAACGTTCCATATGAATAAGCACTCTGTTGGTGAAATGACCGACTGTCGAATTGTCCCGAAACCAGTCAACCATAAGGCTGATTTTAAAGAATGATGATAAGCTAGCACCCAAGACATGGAGGCGCTCAATTCGATAGTGACAATGATCAAAGCCCTGCGGGGCCCCAGTCGCCACATCCCATGGCGCGTATAGGAGAGTGTGTGCATGCAGTGCTCGAGAAAATTGACTAGCTGGCAACTTTTACTCAGCACGCCCTGGCCACGCCCCCTTACCACAGCTTAACCGTACACGCACAGAGATGTAAAATGCCGGTAGCTTCCTGGGGGAAACAACTGGCATAAAACTGATACTGCACTTATATTAGCAAAGATAATACCCAGTTTAGGAACCTGTACAACCTGGTAAGCTTAAAAACAAAACCAACCAAAACTAAGGGGGAAAAAACATCCTAACTAATCCTCACTCCGTCATGCCCAGTTGTAATGCTTTACTGTAATGAATATGAGGCGTAATCTGGAAAGACTATCTTGCCAAAGTTTGCGACAAGGAAGGCATAGGCTAAGGCACTACTGATAAGAACCTTGATTATATAAGAACTTAAACGACAGAACCAAATGCTGTTAATTACACAAGCAAATCCATGTTACTATACAGGGTGTCCAGCGAGTTTGTCATTAGCAACTGGTGATGATTATTCAAGACTTTCTAACCCAAAAACAAAAACAAAAAGTTCCATTACTTTTTTTTTTGGCAATAGTAATACACAATTGTTTGGTATATTCATAGAAAAATGTCTACTGTGTAAACAAAGAAAACTTAAATATATTGGCAAACTAGTGCAATATTCCATATATGCTCGTACATTACTTCACACATAACGTTAATGGCATAATTTGCAAAACAACCTGTATATTCAGTAGCCCATTCTGTGCAATGAACACAATAGTCTACTCTGATGAAGTTAGTGCACTTCCACAGCAATGACAACAAAATCTAGAGAACTATCAAGTAATGCTGAAACTGACAGAATATTATCATAGCGTTACTTAATGGATAACTGAAAAGGTACTGAAAGCTTAAATCTTTTATTTCCAATAAAAACCTAATGTTCTGAAAGCAAAAGTCAGCACTGGTAGGAAAGCAAAAGTCAGCACTGGTAGAATACTTACTCTATGTGATCGCTAATACGTCCTTTAATGGTGAGAGAGTTCAAATACCTGGGTACAGTGATAGGAAAGAGGGGAAAATGTGCAAAAGAAGTGGAAAGTAGAGTGACACAAGGAATGAAAAAGTACCTGGTGTAATGAAGGCCTTGAAAGAAACAGGCTTGAGTGCTGCAGTTCCACGAGGCTTACATGAAGGAGTGTTATTGGAAACTTTAACATATATGCATGTGAGACTATGGTGTGACATGAAAATAAAAAATCA
Organism: Birgus latro; assembly: GCA_018397915.1. Lineage (NCBI taxonomy): Eukaryota > Metazoa > Arthropoda > Malacostraca > Decapoda > Coenobitidae > Birgus > Birgus latro. The sequence continues at coordinate 4,993 of JAGKTI010025998.1, read as the reverse complement.
AGAGTGAGGCAGTGGAGACTGGGACTGCTGAGGGAATGTACATGGAGTGGATAGAATACGAAATAATGTGATAGTGAAAGATGCAGAGCGAGGAAGTCTGATGATGATTATGATGAAAACAAAATGTATAGTAGACAATGTATTTAATTTAGATATTGCATCTTCAGTTTGAATGTAGGCTTTTGATGAGATGAATAGACAGTGTTTAGTTAATGTGGAAAGGTGCAGTGGGATGGACCAAAAGACTACAGTTCTTTGGTTTGCCTTGGCTACCCAGGATAAACTGTTGGAATGTGGGCCAGGCAGTAGATCGACAAGCAATGAACTAAGGATATGATGAGTAATAGACAGTAGACTCTGGATGAAATTTGATATTTTAGAAAACTGTGATGGAGCCTGGATAAAAATTTGGATATGGTGTCAAGATACTGGTACACAGTTGCCACGATAACTGAAATGATGTTGGCTAAACTATCTTTGCTCTACATGATTAGCTCAAATTCATCTGTTGCTTGCACAACTCCCCAGCACTTACTCCAAGTTGTGTATGCATGTGGTAAGATAGAATGGATTTTTACTTGGAGGAAGGTGACTTGGAGTGATAGGAGTTTAAATCCATGGTAATAGGCACTTGGAAGCATTATTGTTGAGCCCTTTTCCAGTTGAATCTAACTGTATAGAGATGGGAAGGAATACAATCTAGAAATATTTTTATCCAGGTGACTGATGATTTTTCAGTGAGTGTTGTTGCTATTCTTGTAATGTGTGTCCTAAAGTAGGCTAGTTATGGCGAGCATGTTTCTCATGAATTCCTTCTTTATGCTGTATATACTGATAAAAACTGCAGGCATACATTATACAAGAGAAGTTACTGGAGAATAGTTTTTATGTTTAGACAAGTAAAGACGCATTTCTGATTTGAGTGTATATGAGGAGGGGTGACGTGGAGTTGGTTGGAAGGAGTATTGATCAGTGATGACTGAGCAGCTGGGAAGCACTATTTGTACGGCCACCCTGGATGAACTGCGTTATTAGGTGTCTGGCATTGGATACTTGTACAGTATTGTACTGTAATTCTGTCAGGGTGTCAAGAGCAGTATTACCAATTTGATAACTTTGATCATCATAATCATACTCAGTTTCCCATCATTTCCTACCCATCTCTTTTAAACACGAATAGTAATGATCATTACTTAATTTCTTACAGACCCCTTGGAAACAGTTATAGTTATCATCACATCATAGTTTTCGTCAGCCACCTATGATGATCTGGTTCCCAATATTTTCTAATAATCACTATATTTACCTGGTTTCCAGTACTTTTATATCCTTCTGACACTGGGTAAATAAGTCAGGATTTTGTAAACAGAAGTTTGGCAATGCATATTGTATGATATCATTTGACTGTGATGCAAAGTTAACTAACAACTGTCTGTCATTCTGTCAGGTTCAGTGCAGTCTCATTATGTGGATGGTAATCTAAGTTTTTACTGTTACCTGTATTTTCATTTATTATACATTTTTCACTGCATTAACACTATATATTTATGTCAGCTGAAAGTGGAGAGATAACACACACACTTTCATGATGATGTGTTCATAAAAAAGGGTGGTGATGAATCAGGGTAGTGTCCTTGTAAATTACCTCTACCAGCTGGCAGATGATTTTATTCAGCTTAAGAAAAGCTTCTTTTGCTGAAGGGGTTGATCAAGGCAATATCAAATCCCTCTAGCTCAAAAAAGCTTATCCTTTGCTGAGCAAAATTGTCAGATGACGAATAAAATGAAAATACCTTTTCCAAGCTCAGTGAGTTGCCTACCTTGTCAGTCTTTGTAACTTAGTCCCAAGTTAACCCAGATAAGTGAGATGGGACTCCACTTTCAGCCACTTCATGTTGATGATATGTTTTTAACCTTGCTATCTCCACACTTCATTTAGTTTAGAAGGGACCTCTTGTAGTGAAGAGACAAATGAACACTGTCAGAAACATTGAGTGAAAAAGTCACTCCAAAAGTGGACAAAATAATTGTTGGTTGCAAGAATAAAAATGATGAGACAACATTGTAACCAAAGGTAAATCAACTGTAGAAATATAATGAAGGATCTGTATTAAACCACATGGCTCATGGAAGCACCTGCATCATGACTTGTTTAACACACTTGTAATCACAACACTTGCATAAGTTGGAGCAATCTTCTCAAATCTCCTTTACTCTTATGTCAAGAAATGTTCCATTTTACAGACACAAGAAGTAATGAAACAATCAGGGAATGTCTCAAACCTGCAATATCACCAAATCTGAAAAGCAACACACCTCTCTGTACATGACCTTTTGACTGTTTTGCATTTACATGGATATAATATTGTGACTAAACATTAAATTTCATTCAAATATGGGAAGATCTTGAGCAGCCATACAGTAAATAACTGATAGTACAAGATCAACCTCTCCGAAAAAGTACCATTTAACTTGCCCTTGCAATACATTTTCACATATCTCTGTTCATGTATACATTTATATACAGTTGCAGTCAGTAATCCTGGTATGTGTCTGGGTTCCAAGTCACTGAAGGAAAATTATAACCCTTTAACCAGCTTGAATATTACTGGCTGATTTAGCAAGGTATTAGGTTTTGAGACATCTTAAAGACTGCATCAATACATCTTATAAAACAGGTATAAACACAAACTTCTCATGTTTTACCCAAAGCTTGACAGATCTGAGACATTTTGCTGCATACATATTTAATTCATAATTAAAATGGACAAAGTAAAGTTGGTGAAGGGACTTTTATGAAAATTTTGCATATTATATGTTATCCTCACTGTTAAGTAGTGCAGGGTCAGGTAATAATATTTTCAATATAAAATACTGCATAGGTATATATTTAAAAACTATATCAAACTATATGTGATGAATACTAGTTGTACATAAAAGTGGTAAAATATCCTGGATTGTTTTATACAGATTATATATATATATAATATAGTACTATTTTATGGAGAACAGATGTTTTTTATTGTCCTTTATGCAACACAATAAGAACCCCTTAGTTCAGCTTCATATTCTGTCTGAGATCCAGTATGTAGTCCAGGGATGTCTACCCAAAGCAGAATAAAGCTGCTAGTATACAGACATGCCTGACATAAAAGGCATATTATGCTATAACCTAATGTATTGTAGAAATTCTCTCCTTGAGTGGGAAAATAAGTCAGGGTGATGATGAAAATTATGTAAACTGATAATACACCCACTGAACTTCGGAGAAGTCAGTAATGTGGCAACACCAAACTGCACAGTACTGAAAACCTAATATTCAAGCTGTTTCATCAAACCACCAGCACAATAAAACCTGAATTAGGGGGATCTTAATGTCAATTCCTACAATGTAAACATAAAGTTTTCACAAAAAACAAACACCACTAGATAAAGCATAGTCGTGGTAACACAAGCAAAAAACTGATAAAATCAGACTTTCAAAATTCATCAGCTGAACATGCTTCACACCTAAACAGTACTTCTCTTCCTTACTGTAATAAATCTCTACCTGCCAGTACAAATAACCATCAAGGTGTAACATACAGTATTACCCCTTTTATTCAAATTTTTTGGAATTATGTTAACTTTTCCAATCAAATTTCTTTTAATCTGTCTTGTGCATATACAGTACAGTACCGTAATTATTGTGATATGCATTTCCTGTCCAAGCACAGAATGGTACCAGTAATGCAGTATATTAACCCTTTCGCGCACGGTAAGTTTTAAGTTTCACGGCTCACGATTTTACTCCCCCTCGCGCTCCACTGGCAGCCCGCGGTACGCAATTACACCTATTCTCGCTTCATTTTCGCCACCCAAACCTCAAAATATTGCCCTGAAACTCACATAATCTTATTCGCCGATGTTTGTTCTAGCTGATAAGCCAAAGGAAAAACCAGAAAAATACGAATAAAAGTACACTAGGCCGCCGTGAATAAACATTTTGGAACGTTGATCTCACTTCCCAACATCGTCGTTCGAGTGTTTTCTATCATACAGAAAAATGTTATTATAAGTTTTGATAGAGAATTTCATTGGCTTTCTAATGAGGTATGTCCGGTTGTGATGCGATTTGTAGTTTTTGAGGAAATGGCCAAAAACTAAAAGCCATTTTTGTAAAAAAAAAAAAATTGTTCAGGGAGGTATACTGCAGAAGTTTTCTCGCACACCTTACATAAGATTATATGTAGAATTTCATAAGCTTTCTCCTGATACCTTTTTGTTTTGATACGCCTCATAGTTTCCGAGTAAATCGCAAAAAACTACAGGGTACTCGCGGCCGCGGTGCACTTTCGTCATGCGCGCACAATAACCGCCTACGCAACCACAACTTTTCATTAGAGAAATTACATAGTTATGTCCTGTACATACGTAGAATTCACTGATCTTTATCATGGTTCTTACAGGAAATCGATACGTTCGATAATTTTGGAGTAAATGGACGACAAAGATAGAACACTCTTCATCACCCGCAAGCGATAAAAACGCTCAATTGCCCTGCCTCACGAATACTTACATATTTTCGCTCGTTACGTTTTATTA
>JAGKTI010025997.1:0-13758 GCA_018397915.1 Birgus latro | reverse complement strand
TCTCTCTCTCCTTGTCAGCATTCTTTGTTTGTTTTCCATGCATCTTTTCTTATAAATACCTCTTTATTCCTCTTCATTTCTACCCTTACTCTTCATTTTCTCTCCATTTTGGTTATTTTCTCTTCTCCACTCTTTCCTTATCCTGCCATTCTTTATCTGTCTTTGTCAATCTTTCTTATCCCATCCTTTTTTCCATTCCTTACTCTATCTCTCTTTCATATTTTTTTTTCCCCTCAATCCCTGTCCTCCTCTATGTTCCCTATTTCTCTTCCCTCCATCTTTCATTACCTTTCCAATTCTCCTCCTCTCTGCCATCCCTCCACACTTTTCTTAATTTTACCTTACCACATTCCTTTGAGTTTCTCTTATTTATTCATTTTAATTAACATCCCTCTTACACTCTTCTGTCATTCCATCTGGTTTTTATCTTTCAATTCCTTCATTGTTTTTATATTTTGTTCTTCCTCCATCATTATTTTCACCCTTTTGTCTCTTATTTCCAACACAACATTTCTTATTATTTTGTACTTTGCTTTTGGCATGATTTGTATTTATTGCATGGATTTTATATGGTGTTCTTTGGTGCCTCCCTCACCATGGCTTTGACCACATTACCCACATAAATGTTTTCCCCCACAATGTTTCGTGTGTCATAAAACCATTTCCTGTGCCTTTCATTGTGTTTACCCATGGAAATATTTTCCCACTCCTAATGTTTTGTGCCCTTGTCATAAAATCATGTGTTGTTCCTATCCTTTTCTTTGCACATATTTATGTTTTCTTCCCAATAATGTCTTGTGTCTTTGTCTTAAAAAACTGTGTTCTGTCCCCTTTCTTGTGTTGACATGTTCTTGTGAAACTTAACTTTGATATGCTATTCATACTCCCTGGTTGTCCTTTTATCATTTTACATGTAAAACTTAATTTCCTCATGCCTACTTGCTGCTTCCTGTGATTTGCTTGTTATAAATTTTTTTGTGTAATTTTGATTGCACTTTATACCCAAACTTTCATTCCTAACCTTGCTAACCCTCTTTGCAATATTCATGTGATATATTTTGTAAATATATGTTCGTTTCCCTAAATATTTACCTGCAATTGAAAACTGTTCATATATGGATACTCTTCCCCTTGTTGGCTTTGTTGTTCTTGGAAATATTTGTCAAACTTGGTAAATGTATGATCCTTCCATAAATATACGTAATTGCAACTGCTTATGAAATGCCTCTTTAAACACTGCCTGTAATTGCTCGTATCTCTCCTCTCATTATATCCTTCTGACTCCCCACGCCTCCCTCTGCCCCTTCGTCGTGTAAACGTGGCTCGTCTCTGCGCACACACCTATTCATCCCCGGATCCCCATCTCCTGTGTACATCTCGACTTCTGTGTTCACACTGGACCATGTGCGTCTTGAACTATGTGCACCCTGTTTTGTGCACTAAATGGTGACTGCTCCTTGCCTTAATTTTGATCTATGTGCACCCTGTTCTGTGTACTAAATATTGACTCTATATGTCTTAACTCTTGTGTACATCTGGCCTTATGTAAATTTGAATCTCTGTAAATTTTGCTGCCTGGATGCACTGATACTTTTATGCACCATCTTCTGCACATGTAACATCCCATACACCCTCCCCTGTTCGATTCATCTGTGCACACACCCCTGTATGCATGGCCTCTGTATTGCCTCCACTCCTGCATATCCCATGCACACACCCCTCCCCACTATCATGCACACACCCTCCCCTCTGCCCAACCCAAAAAACAAGCAGGGAAAGGTGGCGTATTTAAGAGCCTTGGGGACATGGGTGCAGTTGTAACGAACCTGGCTCTAGGCACGACGAGGATGGTCGGAACTCGGATGGGTGGCAGCGGCAGTGGGGCCAGTCCAAAGAAGAAGGCTGGATCATCGGACAAGGAGGACACCCTGGTTATGGACACCAAACTTAAGATTATTGAGATCTTGGAGGTGAGTGTGGCCTTTGCTGTTGTATTACTGTCAGCTGTATAGTCCAGTATGGTGGGCTTTTGGAAATTGCACATATCTGATTCAGGCTGGTTACTGCATTATAAAAAAAGTTCATTATGAAAGTGTTGGAGTAACACCATTATAAAGCAATCATTGCTTGTGGTCATTCAGCTACAGCCTCTCCCCTCCCCATTACACACACACACACACACACACACACACACACACACACACACACACACACACACAAGGTATATAAATGCACCTCAGGGAAAGAGAAAATAGACATAAATGAATATATAACCTATGGCAAAGCATCAACAAGAGGGCACTGCAAAAAACTACATGAAAAGAGAGGAGATAAAGGTGTAAGGGAATTCAGTTTCCCAAGTAGGGCAATTGATCAGTGGAATGCACTACTGAATGAAATAGTGTGTGCCAAAACTTTTCATAAATTTAAGGATACGTATGATAAAAATGGTTTAATACACAGGATAGTACGAACTTGACTCATTCCTGTAAAGGTACAGTTAAGTAAGAACAATTAGGTAAGAACACACACACACACACACACAGCCACAGCTAGAAGACGTGCCTCAAACCACCTCAACGGACCTTAAGTAGTTTTCAGGAATTGTCCTGTCTCCTTCAGTTTTGTCCAAAATTTGATGTATTGCAAGTTATTATAGTCTACCAAAGATGTAAGGAACTATTGTCAGTAAGTACACATGAATGTTTTTGTAGGAATTTTGGGAACAGCTGTTCAGTTTAGTACTGCAACCGACCTTAAACTTGTCCGTCAATGTAAACATTGGGGAACTTGAATTTCCAGGATTTGACAGTGAAACAGATGTTATGGATTTGTCAAAATGTTGATTATGAGAATTAGTGAACTAGAAAAGAAAGTGGAGGATCTAGTATCAAGAAACATGCCTGAAAATACTGAGAATACTATACAGAGTTTGATACAGGCCAATGAGACAGCGAACCAGGAGATTGAGAATTTGAAACGAGAAAATATTGAATTAAGGAGTAAACTAGAAGAGAGCAGTAACAAAACAGAGAAGGTAAGTAGTGTGTTAGAAGAGCAAAAGGCAAAGTGGGCACATGTGGAAGAACAGAAAGAAGTGGTCAGTTTAAGGGAAATTATTCAGGAAGAAAGGGAAGTGAACAAGAAAAAAATGGAAGAAAATGTAGTGAAAATATTGAAGAAAAAAGAGAAAATAGTGAGAGAAACAGTAGAAAGGAACAGATGTGTTGTAATATTTGGAAACAGGGAGGAGGAAGAAAAAGTTAGGTCTGTGAGACTCGAGAGAGACTCAAATCAGGTGAGGAAAGTATTTGGCAAGATCGATCCCGAAGGAAACAAGTGGGAAAAAGAAATTGAGGAAGTAAGGAGGATAGGGCCATATAAGAAAGGGGAAGCAAGACCAATCAGAGTTAAGATGGCATCAGAAGGTGTAGTAAATGATATACTTAAGGTGACTTGGAAACTAAGTAAAGAGGCAGGGATGGAAAATATTATAGTAAGAAAAGTATATGAGAGAGGGGGGTGTGAGTTGGGAGCGTGGTAGTGAAATGGCAGGGGACAGAGTGACATGGAGGCGATTTGTTTGTGGCCACCCCATTCGGGATTGAGGCGTCTGGCAATAGATAGATAGATAGAAGAAAAGATTTGAATGAAGAAGAAAGAGAAGTTTTAAAATCTTTGAAGGACCAAGTAAAGGAAAAAAATGACAGGAGGACAGAGGAAGAACGCAAAACTTTTTTTTGGAGAGAGATGGATGTGAAAGCAAGGAAGTGGTATGTGAAGAACTAGATGTGAAGGAAACAAAGGGGATGGATATGAATATGCACCATTTGTAGACCTGTGTTTTTTTCATAGCCTTCTCCCTTAAAGCTATCTCAAGCATTGGCAGTGCCTTAGCTGTGATTTTCCCAAACAGAAAGCAAAATTAATTTCACACTCTTTGCTCATTCAAATCTGCCATAGTGGTTTGTAGATGAAAATCACCAAAGTCACTTGCATAGACAAAGAAAAACTACCAGAAATTCAGACTCAACCCTCTGAACGCAGTGCCATGGGGCAGAATGATTCACCAGACTGCACACAGGTGGTGCTTACTGGCACAACAGGAAATATTTCTTTTTCTCGCACTATCAGTTTATTCTGGGAATATATTTGTCCCCTCCTCATATACCCTCTCAAATTTCTAAGTGTATCCCAAGTTGATTATAGGCATGTCAGGATTGGAAGAATATAATGAATAAAGAACTGTACCATTGTACTTGACACAGTTGTTGTTATTGTGAATCAAGGCTTTTTTTTTTTTTTTTTTTTTTTACTCTGCTTGTGGTGGACTGAAGAATGAACTTCCATTTTTACCACAGCTCACTTTCCTCCATTTGAGGTACAGAGAGAGAGAGAGTGAGAGGGGGAAACCAAACTGCCGTATATGTCACAGCATGAAGGCATTCCTCACCAACACTGCTTTTGTAGTAAAAGGATAAAAGTGTATGATAATTTTGTGTGTGTGTTTGTATTAATTTGACTGGTTGTTATTCCCATAGTTCATCCTCAATGTGCGACTGGACTATCGCATCAGCTGCCTGCTTTCCATCTTCAAGCGTGAGAGTGATGAGAACCCCAGTGCTATCACCCCTGATGGCATCTCCCAGGGATTAAAGAACAAAAATTTAGAGAACATCTGGTCACAGGCTCAGAGCATCTTTGATGAGACGTGAGTTGAGGTCACTTGGGCACACTGTTGGGAATGGTAGCAGAGGGAGGCACGAGATAAGAACAACTGAAATGTTGAAAACAGTCTCTTTTAGTTCTTTCTGACTGCAGGTATCCCATGTTTACCTTTGGAATGCATTGTTAATTGCCCATCTTTAGACAAATGATCACATATAAATCAGTAATGCAGCTCAGTGAAGTACTGTACTGTATATTCTTATGATTGTGAAGTTCACCCTGCATGTAGTTTTTTAGCTGTATTTAGTACTGTATTTTTTTCAGTTGAAATAGAAGTTCACCACCATTGCAGTGCAATTTCGTTTTGTAGTGAAAAAAAAATTCATAATTGGGAAGTGATTCAAAACATTTGGAATGTCTGACCATGTTTTTGAAAACAAGAACAATATCATTAAAAAGTAGAAAAGATAGGAATTAGATGTGATCTATCCAAATTGATGTTATCTCCATATTGATCATGTGTTGATCATTTGTTAAATGGAAAATATGTATACAGTATTCTTAAAACTGAAAGCAGGTAGGTAGAAGGTAAGCCTTAAGTCTTTGACAGCCAGTTAGGAGCACCAGTGAGCATGTGATGTGTTTACCCTGCATGCCATGGTACAGAGCACATTCAGCTGCTGAGCTATTCAGCAGTGAGGTAAATGAAAGTAATTTTCAGAATTTGGGATTTTGTCCTCTCCTTTGTGATTTCATTAAAAAAAAAAAAAAATCTGCCCCCTTTGCTGCCATTCTTTGGACATGAATTGCAACCCCTGTTGCCTGACATGCCTGAACAACATATTTTAATCTCTTGAAGGCTGTTGTTTGTCGAGTATTAGACTTAAGCAATTCTTGTGTTTTTGGTGGTATGTTTCAGAGCCATAAATATAATGAGATTATTTTGTTGGCTTAACACTGTATTTTGAAGTGATATTTTTAATTTCTGCTCATTTGGTTTGCCGTTATTATTATTATTATTTACTGCACTTTTGGTTTGATATTGTTGTGAAGGTAAGGTAGAAATTCTTTAAAATGTAAACTGAGTAAGTGACCGGTGCTTTGAAAGTCAGGAGTCACAGTGACTCGTTGATAATGTGTTTGTCTTGCTCTCTGCATTTGCATTGAGTCTGGGCTGTGAAACCCAGGCTGTGGTGAACATTTAAAATGGATACTGGCAATATGTTGCTTCATATGTGAGGTAGTGGTGGATCATTACCATCATTCTAGGAGATACAGCCATGAAAGTGATATTGGGCCAAGAACCTGGTTGCTGGCCTTGCACAACACTCCAGGCAGAGAACTCAACCATATTTACCAAGTAATCAGACTCTGGGTTGAGACTGCTACCGATACTTATCTCCCATACACAGCTCATTCACTTGAGGCCCTTGCCTTCTCCATTTTCCCTGCACTTCCACATTTAGAACGACACTGTTCTGATCTTGGCAAGCACTGTATGCCACCAGAAGGTGGCTGCTTGCATGTGGCCAGTGGCTCTCCTCAGCCAGACAGATTAGCGTAGAGCATCAACAACAACACAGTGATTGTTAATACCTGCAGCATATACAGACTCAGACACACATACATATAGCTATTGCAATACTTGTCATACTGCACATACTGTACATCACTCTCACTTCAAACACTTACTCCTAGTTCATACTTCACCAGCATAGGAAGAGTTCATTCTAGCTACAACTTTCCAGACAAGCATGGTCTGACACTGTATTGTACTTCATGTTTCTATCGGCAACCAGTTTGAACCATTTTCACTGCTTCAACCATGTTCCGATGTATAGGACATTCAAACTAGGCTATTTAAAGTACCTGGCAATCATTGAGATTATGCCATACCTATCTACATAATCTGGCCTACCTACACAACAGAGATGCTTTTCATGCATGGAATTATGTTGCCTGAGTTGGTACATGACCTTGTATCTAATGGTCCTTTTGTTAAAAAAGCTTGTGAACCCCTACTTCACTTATTGAGCCCAGGGATGCCTTTCCTCATTTTATTCTAACCATCTCCTGATGATTTTGTACAGCTTAGGATAGATTTTTCAAACTGGAGGCTAGACATATTGCCTTAATAAACCCCTTCAGTATGACATTCCTTTCCTAAGCTAAATAAAATAATCTAGAAGTGGCAAGAGTAACTTAAGAAGGACTTTACCTGGACTTGAGGGATTAAGCTATGACTGACATTGGAGGCTTCATAATGCCTCTTCGTCAGTGATTTATTTTACATATTACACTTTAACATCATCATTAATGTTATTTGTATCACTTTAATATCATCAAAAGTTTGCATTAATCAGTAACAAAAAGATGTTGAGGTGTAATGTGGAAAATCAATCCCTAAAGATGAGATGTTACAAAATCTCCAAAGCCACTTAGTATATATCCCACTGATTCTTCTGTGTCATGTATCCCACCCTGGTGCTGGTGAAGGAATGTGTATTGAAACCTGAATAATGCAAAACAAATCTCTTCCCCTCCTTCTACCCACAACCAGAAGCAGTAAATGGCCCTTACTCATCGGCAGTGACGAAAATTCAAACCTGGATCTGGACGGCGAGGGAGGCAAGAAGTTCCTGAGAGTGTTGCTTCACCTGACAATGCATGAGTACCCCCCACTGGTCTCTCGCTCCCTACAGCTTCTCTTCAGGCACTTCTCTCAGCGCCAGGAGGTCCTTCACAACTTCAAGCAGGTGAGGAATTATTGGGAACTTGGTAGAGTAGTCAGTAAATCATTGTCATCATTATCATTTCATTTTTTCCATCCTCATCCTGATCACCACCACCACCCCCACCATCGTCATCATCATCATCATCATCATCATCATCATCATCATCCTTTAATTTTTTTTTTTTCCCAGCTTCATTACCTTCATCTTGCTCTCTGTATTTTCATCATAATTGTTGCTGTCATCATCACCTTCATCATCAGTCACCAGCCAGTCATTCATTATCCTTCATTTGTCATACATCATCTCAACCTTGATTCCCACCTAATACTGTAAATGGTTAGGGTAGGATCTATAAGCAAAGGGAAAGTACAAAATTATAATAACTTTCAAGCTTCTTGCATAGCAAAATATTTCTTAGAATCATTTTGACATCACCCAGGCCTTCAGAATTCTGGCTTCACCTCACAGACAATGCCATTTATGCATGTCTTTGTATTTGTCTTGGTAGATGCACATCACATGCATGGGATGCAGGTAGTTTCTGTGGTCTTTAATAATATTTTGTTTTACAAGATTATTTTTAATACTGGAATATAACTCTAAACTGTTAACCCCTTTGGCCAGAGGACATCGTTTTTATTTACCAGTAATTCTTATGACCTCCAGATGAATTGAAGTGCTTCAGTATACTGGTAGCCCTCATTACTACATCAGTCCCAGGGTGCTGTTTTAAGATGGCTGAAATTGTCTGGTAGCAGCAAGAATGTGCTGTTAAAATGTATCATTGTAGGTGATGTTGTTGTTGTACCCCAGCTTTATCTGAATGTGGATGTAATATACTTCAGGTTGAAGTTGCCCTTCTCCTGCTGTTCACCATCCTCCTTTTGGGGGATAGGGAGGGAGTTGAGGGGTGTTTGTATAACTGGGCAGTGGAGCCATCACATGATGATATCGTTCTTCATTGTCATAGTGAAGGAGTTACAGTACAATAAACAACGTATTTTGGAACACATCTGTTGTGTTAAGTGAGAATCAGTTTTACTCAATCATTCTTAACTTTTCATTCCTCAGGTGCAACTTCTGGTCCAGGATGGTGATGTTGAATCATACAAGCAGATAAAAGAGGACCTGGATGACCTCAGGAACCTGGTAGAGAAGTCAGAGTTGTGGGTGTACAAGTCTCGTTCGGCAGATGAGGAAGGTTCTGGGGGGAAAAAGAAAAAGAAAAAGAAGGATGATGATGATGATGATGGTGAGACAGGAGGTTAAAATAATCCATTTATTCTAACTAAACAAAACTGAGCCATATCATCTATAAATAGCATGGTATTGTAGGATGGAAGTTATTAGTGAAGTAAGTGATTAGATGTTTTACTGTTTTGTCAGGGATAATGAAGGTGATAGGTGGTGGGTGACCATTGTCCACTCACTTGTAGTGCTGCCTACTTTTTTGCTCACTTTTATCATTCTTTTCCAGTGTCTGCCATCCTCTTTTCCTGTTTCTTACATCCTTCCTGTCACTTTTTGTTACTCTTTCTGGGCTTCAAGTGGCTCTACACTAAATGACAAGCCTAATGTTTCCTGTAACCTAGGAAACCATGTACTGTATATTGCTGGGTGGTAATCATATAACCAAATAACAGGGTGATGTGGAGCCTACTATGGTACCCTTGCTGACTGCATGGAGAAATGCAAATGTGGTGTCCATTCAGGATCCAAACTTCCCCACACTTCCCCGCACCATGCTGTGGCAAGGTGCTGTTTGCTGTAGGAAAACATTGGTTCAGTGCATGCGACTGCCCTGCAGGGGGAGTTTCTTACCTGCAGTTATTGGGTCTGCTTAGCCAGACAGACCAGGGTTTCTGAACAACAACAACAATATTATTAGTGATAATGAAAAGAGGGCAATTTGGGCATTAACAGAGTGATTGGCTACTGTCTATTACCATTCAAGGTACATGTACTACAGTAGAAATGAAATTTATTCATAAGCTTGGTATGGGGCTGTAAGTAAACCGTTTCAAAGTTCAAGTTTTGATTCATACAGATCCTACAGTTTGTACATCTGAGATTCTTTCTCTCCTCCATCCTTCTTTCCTTCCATCCTCTTCTGTCTTTCGTTCCTTCTTTGTTTCCTCGTCCTTCTGCCTACATGTGGCTTTACACTCCCTCTTCTGAATTCTTTCCTCCATTCTTTCCTTTTCTGCCTGTGGGTTACTCTGCACTGAGTGACAAGCCAAATGGTTTCCTGTACATCAGGAAATCATTTACCATGCTGGATGGTAACCACATAACCAAATTTTTGGCACCTGGTTGTTTAGTGGGTAGGCTAATTACGGCCCTGCAATCAGATTGAGCCGGTGAAGGTTTACATCCAAGGGATGGTTAGGGTTTATTGCTCATGTAATGCCACTCAGGGATGAGTGAGACTGATCACTCTCATCTTAAATGTCAGGACAACTTGCTTAGCCCCGGGCTCCTACGCTTCTCATGGGGGAACGTAGGATTGGATGATGATGATTCTTTCTTCCAACAGGTTTCAGTAGCTGTTGGGATATTAACCCGTTCTGGTGCTTGGTTAACATCTTCGCTGTATAACACCTTGTATATGAGGGGGGATCCCAAAATTCTCAGAATCGTTAACAAAAATCTACATTACAAAACTTACAGCAAATCCATTTTAGTTCCCTTCAGAGTATTGGGAAGCTATACACTTGTTCCAGCGCTTTCCCTGTTCCTGGAGACGTTTCTTGTAGTTGTTTTCGTCACATTCTGTGTTTTTCCTGGATTTCTTCTAGGTTGTCAAATCTTCTGCCTTTCAGTTCTAACATAATCCTGAGGAACAAGCAGAAGTCACAGGGAACAAGATTTGGCGAGTACAGGAAATGTGAAGGAACAATGATGTTGCTTTCTGTCCAAAAATTGCTGACCTGATAATGTGGAGTGTGAGGGGGCATCGTCATAATGCAAGAACCATCTCTGGGTGTGCCATTTCTCTGGACATTAGGGCCTGATGCTTTTCTGTAGATGCCTTAGCACTGTAATGTAAAATTGTTAGTTCATAGTCTGTCCACAGGGAACAAATTCATTATGGACAGCTAAGTCAAAACACAAGATCAACATTGTTTTGATGGTGGACTTGACCTGATGCACTATTTTGACCTTGGAGATCTTGGTGTCTTCCACTGACTGGACTACTGCATGGTTTCGGGGTTATATCTGTAGACCCAGGTCACTTCACTCGTAATGACATTTGAAAAAAATTCTAGGTCATTTCTCACCCGTTCTTTCAAGTACCGATGGATGTAGCCGAGGGATTTGATTAGACAGAGATTGTAGGTGTATCGTAGATTAATGACTTCCCTTCTGTCACCAGTGGAGTGTAACATGGCCGCTGCAAGTAAAGTGGTGTGTTGTCGAGTAGAGTGAATAGGTAGGTCACTCTCTTTCTCATCTTTCCCCCTCTCTGTATCATAAGGGAGGTGAGTTATAGAGCGCTTTTGGGTTATGGAGTTTATTGTACACAGTTATATCGATATATGATTGATAGCATAACATAGCCTGACAGCAAACCTCCTAGATGACCCTATCATTTTCTGCCCTCGATTGTACTCTCGGGTTCTCTCTGACTATGCCCTCCAAAATCTGAGAATATATACGGCTCGGTGAGGATGTAGTGTCTGGTAGATTTCCATGGTTAGTTTCTACGACAACAGGTGACTGGCTCAGTCTGGTTAACCTGCTCGTATCATGAAATTCTTGTTTTGTCTGGACTGAAAAGTGATTGTTTGGGATACATCTTGCATTAAGACATTCTTGATG
This sequence comes from Birgus latro, assembly GCA_018397915.1. Lineage (NCBI taxonomy): Eukaryota > Metazoa > Arthropoda > Malacostraca > Decapoda > Coenobitidae > Birgus > Birgus latro. Next base: position 2,533 of record JAGKTI010025997.1, on the reverse strand, counting down.
GTCTGGGACAACAGGATTGTGGATATACATTATATGGATTGACATTCCTAGTGAGAAGCTGTGTATGTCTCCAGTAGACACTACATACTGCACATAGTGATATTCAGGTGGTAGGTAGAGACACCCACCATCCACACACTTGATGTAGTGCTGCTTTCGGTGTCTTCCATTTACTTCCTTCCTTCTTTCCTCTTCTGTCATTCTTTCCTTCATTCTTTCCTCTCCTTTCTTCCTCCGGGTGACTGTACACTGAGTGACAAGCCAAATGGTTTCCTGTACACTAGGAAACCATTTACTACGCTGGGTGGTAACCACATAACCAAATCATGGCACTTGGTGGTTTAATGGATAATTAAGATGCTCCATTCGGAATGAGCTGGTCAAGTTTTATATCCAAGTGGTGGTTGGGGTTTATTGCTCATGTAATGCCACTCGGGATGAGTGAGGGTGGTCATTCTTAAATGTCAGGACCAACTTGCCTAGCCCTGAGCTCCTACGCTTCTCATGGGACAACATAGGATTGGATGCCTATAATGCCTACACAAGTTCTGACACATATTCACACAAATTGCATTTTGATCTACCATAAGAAGATGGGGGATGAATTTTCCCAAGAGGCTTTGCATGCCAAGACCTTGTGTCAAAATTCTATGGATTGAACTTCAAGAAATGCCTATGGCCTCTACCAATTTGTCATTAATGCAACGTTGATCTTCCAAGATTGCCTGTCGAATTTTCTCAATGTTGTCAGCTGTTCAAGAGGTTGAAGAACGGCCAGGACGTGGAGAGTCCTGGACTGACATGTCGCCTTTCTTAACCCTTTCGTGTATGCATAAGTTTTACTAAGTTTCACGGCTCACGATTTTACTCACCCCGCTCGATGCAAATAACACGTATTCTCGCCATATTTTCACCACCCAAATCTCTAAATATTTCCATGAAACCCACATCATCTTATTCGCCGATGTTTGTCCTAGCTGATAAGCAAAAAAAAAAAAGAAAAAGAAAAAGAAAAAGAATAAAAGTACACTAGGCCGCCGTGAATAAACATTTTGGAACGTTGATCTCACTTCCCAACGTCGTCGTTCTAATGTTTTCCATCATCCAGAAAAATGTTGTTAGAAGTTTTGACAGAGAATTTCATTAACTTTCTGATGAGGTGTGTCCAGTTGTGATGCGATTTGCAGTTTTCGAGAAAATAGCCTAAAACTAAAAGCCTTTTTTTTTTTTTAATTGATTTTTGTTCAGGGAGCTCTACTGCAAAAGTTTTCTCACACACTTTAAGTTTTTATTACATAATCTTATGTAGAATTTCATGAGCTTTCTTAGGGGCTCCTCCGATTTTTGATATGCCTCATAGTTTCCGAGTACACTCAACCCCCTGTTATCACGCCTAATTGGTTACAGTAAACCAGCGTGATAGCTGATTTCGCGATAGCTGAACTGAAGAATCAATGGGAAAATTTCTAATTGGTTTCTCAGTGGCCCATTTCCCTAACTTTTAACCACTTTAATCAACAAATAAACAACATAAAAGACCATCAAACTTAGTTTTATAAGGATTAAGGAAGGTTTGGGTGGTTTGAAGGGTCCCGAGGCTTGGGAGTGGCTTAATTCCTGCCATCACTAAATAGGAAAAAAGTGCCTATCTTCACTAGATAATTTAATTTGAGAGCTCAAAGTTGGTCAACTTCTTCTTCATCTCTTTGAATGATCTCTTTGTCAGCAAAACAACAGGAATAATACCAACATCAGTTTTACTCAATGCTATAAGGATGAGAAGTAGTGAAATACGGAGAAATAAAAAGGTAAACAGATGGTGTGGATGTATCATCTACGTCTTGGGACTGAATGTTATTCTTTTTTTCTTTAGTTATCGATGGGCTTTATTCATTATTCATTTCATATATCATGATGTAATTTCGTCAAATTACATATTTAGGATATATGCAACGATGTTTTAATGCAAAATGTTAGAGCAACGTGGCTGAAGGTTGTATATACAGGCAATTATGTCGGGATGGAGCTTGGGTGTAGGTTCAGTGCTTGGGTGCTGACGAAAATAATCTGTGATTCAACTCTGGTGTAAGGCATTCATGTAGGCATGGTACTTGTCCTCATAACCTTCAAGGGCTTTGTTAATGTGGGATATGCACTCTTCACTGTTGATAATGGTATTTTGCTCTAAAATGTGACGTATCTGGCCACTCAACTCAGTCAAAGTCTTGATGTCGCACTGGATTTACAACCTGGGCGCTTCAAACTCGATGTGTGATGCGTGATAGAGTTCTTGGGATGCATGATAACGTGTTTGGTTGTGCATTTGATGTGTGCGCAGTAGCAGATAAATGCGATAGCTGAATGCGTGATAGCAGGGGGTTAAGTGTAAATCGCAAAAAACTACAGGGTACTTACGGCTGTGGTGCACTTTCGTCATGCGCGCACAATAACCGCCTACATAACAACAACTTTTCATTAGAGAAATTACATAGTTATGTCCTGTACATATGTAGAATTCACTGATCTTTATCAT